>BSBK01001107.1:1442500-1565000 GCA_027943335.1 Chamaecyparis obtusa | reverse complement strand
TCATAATAAGTAGAGCATTTTTCCTACATATACCATGCTCTATTTTCAGGAACAGAATAGTTTAAATAAAAATAAAAAATCTAACCCGATAGAACATTTCCCTTGGCTGACTGATTTGCTTGGAAGAGCTTAGTATGATGATTCTTTTGGGCAATTATCAATGTAAATTTAGGCCTATAACCATTCTCAATATGATTGCATGCCTGTCGATTCACCCAAATAAGAAACTTAATACATAACAAACTGAGATGAAAAAATTCAATCTTAATAAGAGAAGAAATTATTTTTAAAAATGTAGAACGACCTTTAGTATAGCTTGCAACTCATTGTTCAAGACCTGATCAAATTGTGACTCACTAACTCCATCTCTGTAAATATCCATAGAATGATAATGTCCTTAACAAAAAATATAGAAAAAGTGCACACAGCTAAATCCCATCCTCAAAGAAAACCAATCATTTATTTTTAGTTTGAAATCCATTTTTTTCATCTGCCACTCGTGGGAAACAACACATGAAGCATTTGTGTTGCTTCATGAATTAGAAGAAAGACATGATAAAAGTAGAAAAGATAATACACAAAGTACACCTCTGACCTGCATGAGGGGAAAAGGCCCTAATTGCCAACAGGTGTATTTTTTAGTTCTTGTCGACACCGGTCATTTCTTTTTCCATTAGCCTTTGGACTTCCCTCCATAGCCTTTTTACATTTGACAGCGGCTCATACCCTGTTCCAATGCATCCACACTGAATATGGGCCCAAGGCCCACACATTGCACTCACTTGAAAACTTCTAAAGCTCTGTGACTAATCTATTTCTAGGCATGACTTGTGATAAAACACTCCAAATCCTATCATTTTCTACAAAAATTAGGGAAAACTCCATAAGCCTTTACCCCATGCATTAACATTGCATTTCCTCTATTGGTCATTTCTCGTGTACAGGTGTAGGGTTACCCCCACTGTCCCACACCCATTTCACCATTTTCATTTATCTCTACGTGAAATTTCAGGGTGCTAATTCTTCTTTACCCCCACATGCCCACAAAAAATCTCTTCCTCCAGGGAAGACATTCAAATAAAACTTTTATTTCTTTTGCAAAGCAAAATTATGAACGCTCTATATTAACAACTCCCACAAATTTTCATCATTTTTGGTGTTCAATGAGAGAAAATAATATTGGCAGGGAAAGTTTTGGAAGAACATAATTACATAAAATGAGAAGATCCACCATATTGAATTTTCTTTGCATATTAGAACACTTTGAAAATAAATAGCAACTAAAAATAAATCAAAGAAATACCTAGAAAAAAAATTAAAACATGCATCCACCCATTCCTCTGTGTTGCCTATTAAAAATGCATCCAAATTATTTTGTTTTAATTTTCTATTTAAGACAATTAAAATTATCTTCAATTTTGATTTAAAATAATAAATAAAAATTTAAAATTTAATATAATAAATTAATTTTGTCTAAAAAAATGTCTTAGAATGTCTTGTTATGTAGTAGTGGGTGCATCTATATAAATAACAACTGGACTATTTTAGAATGAAATAAAACAAAGTTAAAAGTATTTGGCCACCTAAGAATTTTACAAATTAAACTTCATGAAGTCCATGGCAAGTGACTTACCTCAAGTTTATGCACAAATTGTGCCCTTCAATATACTAATAATTAATTGTTGCAGATTTCCCTTTTGGTGATGTGTTGCAATTACTATCGCAATTAAGAGTGGTTCTATTTTTTGTTTACCATTAGACATTTACAAAACCCTAACCAGTACAAACATCCAAAAACAACACAAATATTGCAAAATTCTTGTCATTACAACAAATCACATACCACAATAGTCTGTAACATCAAATCCATTCCAAGAACCAAAAAAACTTCAGAAATCCAAATTACAACAAATAATAAACAAAATTAAACAAAAACTACCTTAGAGGGAAGAACTTTGATAGAAGAGGTGGGGTTGGCAAGGGTTTTTTGCTTAGCCTAGGCAAACATGCAACTATAGAAAGTGTCGTCATCTTTATTCATTTAGTCATTTTTATTAGGGTAACTAATTTTTAGTCATTTATTTAGTCATTTTAGTTGTGATTTTACCCGATGACCAAATTGGTCATTTATTTAGTCATTTATATTTGTAGAACATGATCATTTTTAGTCACGTGACTAAAATTTTTAGTCACGTGACTAAAATTTGACTAAAAAAATGGTAGGACATGATCAGTTTTAGTCACGTGACTAAAATTTTTAGTCACCTGGTCATTTATTTGCCAAATTCTACTAGTGGTGAGACAGAGAGTAGCAAATGACATGGGAGGTGAGGAGGGGTTATCACAGAAGAGAACACCTCAGGATGTGATTTGAGCCTTATGGGAGCATGTGTAGGGTTTACAAACAGATATTGTTGTAGCTCAAACCAGACTATTAGAGTAAGACAGGTCGATTGCAGAGCTCATAGAAGAGCAGGACCAGAGGATTGATGCACTTACAACTAAGAGAGATCATTAACAGTAGATAGCGACTCACCAAACAAGTCGTGCATCATATTACATGACATCTTATACCACAGTTGTACTAGTTGCGCAACAGGTCATGTCATTTTCGCAATTCATGGCTAGATCAGAGGGCACACAGATTCCCCGTGCCAATGAGGTGATACCACCTCTGCCACCTCCACCGGCACCCAATGTCAAGGATGTAGCAGATAGTTAGTTGTAGGATCATACAATTTTTGTACCTCTATAGTATACGATGACTTGCTCCAATCAGTTTAATATTTTCATTTGTAGCACAATGATTATTGAGATATATATAGAGATATATGATTCGATGTCATTGTACCTATGTAGCAATGTCTTTTTATGAGATGTGTTTATTCCTTTTTTGATGCTTAATGATTGCATTATATGTGGATGTATGTATGACTTGTGCAAAATGGATAGATAAGATGAATATGTAATGGTTATTTAATTGTTGTTGATATGCAATAAATGTATCATGATGTAATGAATGTATGTTTTTTTATTAGGAATGATGGATAAACATGTATGCATGTGGATATGTGTTTTGAAATGTTTATTTAATACACAGGTACTCAATCATATCTCTAATGATGTAGTTGACTGCTTGAACAAGAGACTTTATGTCCCATGGAGAAAGGATTGTTGTTACCAAAGTAATGTTGTAAATCTACCATGAAATGCATCCTAGAACTTTGTCACTGGTCTATCTTGAAAATTGTCATCATAGAGCATTTATGGGTCATCGTAGCCAATACAATTCTCACTGGTGTAACAATGAGAATATGAATATGGCTTTAAGCAGAGAAATGTGGGAAACTAACACAAGCATTGGGGCATAAGAGCCAAGATGACCTGAGTATCATTTTCAGTTAATGTTGCAAGGAACCATAAGCATCAAGGCACAAAAGTCCAGGATGACCTGAATGGTTCTTGCGTAAAGAAATAGAATAACAAACATAGAGATAGTTCCAAAATCCCCTTAGTATTCAGATAAACAATGTCGAGGTATGCATGGCATTCCAATCAAGATGGAGGCACTTATCACATACATCTAATTTACCAAATATTTCAGGATCATTGAAACCACACCAACAAGCAGAAGACAAGAAAAGGTGATTATGCCCCAGCCCTATGTGACTCTAGTCATTATTTTAGACATCGTTGAGTGACATATGAAAGGGATAATCTTGAAATCAAAGAATAACAGACAACATAACAATAAAATTCACAAGTTATATTGCACTTTTAGTCTAGTAGACCTCATGAAGTTACAATAGAAAATGTGATCATGCACCACTCAGAGGGTATTCGTTTGTTTGCTTTGTGGTTTGTGGTGTCATCTTATAGCCTGTGAAATGGTGGAGTTTTAAGAAACACTGTTGATTATCCAAGTTTGCAATTTTATTTGAGTAGTGGATGAGGCATATTCCGGTAGTGTTAAGAAACACTGTTTGAGCAATGTTGCCATGAGATGGGTGTTGAGAAACACCAATGTGTATTAGTAGATAACCTATCAGTGGTTGTTTGAAAATTGAATCGATGTTGGCTGTAATTGTCATAGAAGATGCTGCCCCCTAGTGATGTTTGAATGTCCTAGGGCTCATATTTAGAATGATTCCAATCTATGGTAGTACAACAGGGCACAATAGATTTTGTTACGAGAGTGAATGAAGGTCATGCACATATTGGAGGGAGAAAAGGACATCAAGACATGCATTGATAGAAGGAGTGCATAATTAACAAGAGGCACCTGTTTCCAGGTTTTCAACGTCTTGGATGGAATTTCTCTTTTTTGGCTACCAAGGCTCCTATCTACTAGGTTTTCACCAAGGTACTTCTTTTTATGTTTTTCCAATTTTTTGTATTTTTCTTTTTTTTTATTTTTTTGTATTTGATGCATCAAAGTGCTATTTACCAGGTTTTCACTACGATGATCATTTTTTTTTAAGGACTTTTTTATGATTTTTAGTATTTCTTCAGGACATTTTCTAATTTTTTTGTATTTCTTCAGGACATTTTCTAATTTTTTTTGTATTTCTTCAAGACATTTTCTAATTTTTTTGTATTTCTTCAGGACATTTTCTAATTTTTTTTGTATTTCTTCAAGACATTTTCTATATGTACATGCTTTTGGATGTAGAGAAAGCTTAGGCGTAGAACTTCTTGATGTGAAGCATGTTGATAGGCTTGCGGAGCTATTCCCCTTCTGGTGTAGAGAGCTGATATGCACCAAAACCAAATAATGCAGTGATAATGTAAGGCCCTAACTAGTTAGGCTCGAATTTCCCTTTTTGTTCTCTATGTGACTAGTTAAGGGGATTTTCTCTCAACACTAGGTCACCCACTTGAAATTCTCATGGCTTGACCTTTTTATTATACCCTCTTGACATTCTCTTCTAATAAGCTATGAGATGATTGAACACCACTTGTCGATGTTCATCCAACAATTATAACTCTTGCATTCTAGAAATTCTATAATCCTCATCAGGTATGAGTCAATGCAAGGAAACTTGCAAAGATGGAAGTTCCACTTCTATGGGTAGGACTACTTCTGTACCATAGACTAGAGAAAATGGTGTGGTTCCAGTAGGTGTTCTGATACTACTACGATAAGCCCATAGTGTTGGATTGAGCTGCAGGTGCCAATCTCTTCCCAACTTGTTGATAGTACGATGTAAGATTTTGAGTAGATTTTTGTTGGAGGCTTCAGCCTGGCCATTACCTTGAGGGTAATAGATGGAAGAATAGTGTTGAGTAATTTTGAATTTTGTGCAAAGTTCTGATATATCACTATTATTGAATTGTCCTCCATTATCAGTAATGATAGAGGATGGGATACCATAATGATAGATGATGTAATTCAAAATGAACAGAGCCACCTATTTGCCTATTGTTGTAGTGAGTGGGACTGCTTCAACCCACTTGGTGAAATATTTTGTGGTTGTTATGATGAACTTATGTCTGTTCGAGGAAGATGGATAAATCTATCCAATGAGATCAAATGCCCATTGTTGGAAAGGCCAGTGTGTAACAAAAGGAATAACATCCTTTGCTGGGGCGTGAATGAGATTCCCATGTATTTGGAACTTTTTACAAGTCCTTGCATATCTGGTGGCCTCTTTTTCCATATCCAGCCAATAGAATCCAACTCTCAAGAGTTTACGAGCCAAGGTCAGACCATTAGAATGAGATCCACATATACTAGCATGGACATCAACTAACACACATCTGGACTCCTCTTTTTATAAACACCTAAATAAGGTTTCATCTAAACCTCTCCTATATAGATCATTTTCAATGATGACATACCGTGAGGAATTTTAGATAAGGTGTATGCATTCATTTTTAGTGAGGTTATCAGGGATGACTTGGTCTTAGATATAGGAATAGATATGGCTATAGTGAGAAGAGGCTAGGCTAATAATGGTACAAATCATCTAGGATTCTGGGGAATTATAGGTGGGGTGATGATGTTCTTCCACCAGGAACTCATAGCGAGAATCATCTTCTTGCTGAGGTAATGAACCCAACATAGCAAAATCATCAGCAACTTTGTTCTCTGTTCTTGGAACCTGTTGAAACGTGACAAAAGTGAAATATTTTTTGAAATCATCCACCATGCGCTTATAGGATATGAGCTTCTCATCTTGTGTTTGGTAGATGTCATTCACCTGATTTACCACAAGCTGAGAGTCACCATAAACATGTAATTTAGAAATGTCCCACTCCAAAGCCAGCTTCAACCCATTTACTAAGGCCTCATACTCAGCGATATTATTCATACAGGGAAAAAAAAGTCTATATATTTTAGGGATAGAGTAACTTTGTGGGGTGATGAATAAAATACATGCACCTGTGCCTTGTTGAGTGAAATAGCTATCAAAGAACATCTTCTAGGAACAGTGAGTAATGTGCATGATGGATCCATTTGGAAATTCCACATTAATGGGTTGTTCTCTTTATAACGGTGCATCAGCCAACTGATCTATGATCTCTTGTCCCTTTGTGGCTTTATGTTCATCATACTCAATGTCAAACTCATCAGCGTCATGACCCATTTAGCCAACCTACCAGTCAAGGTTGCTTTACTCAATAAATATTTGAGTGGATCATTTTTTGCTATGACCTGTACAAGATGTGATAACATGTAATGCCTGAGCTTTTGAGATGAAAATACCATGGCCAAACAAGCTTTTTCAATCACATAATAGTTCATCTCATAAGAGACCAAAAGTACAACTAATGTAGTAGATGGTACACTCCCTTTTATGTTCATATTACTGGGCTAGAAGTGCCCCCAGCAATGTATCGGTAGCTGAAATATTTATATATATTAAATAAATATCCAATTGATTGTTTGTAGGAATTTTGATTTATTGTCAAAATAAAAACAATATTAATTAGGAATAAATGCAATTAAATCTAATTAAATAATTAAGTGGTAGAATTAAATTAATTAATTAAATATTCATCATATTCAATTAATCAACTTTAGGATAAATAATAACATTTATCAGCAAATAATATTTAATTAAAGATAATTAGATAGATTAGGAATATTTAGGAAATATTCCCTGATGCAGAATTAAGATAAAATCAATTAGGATTTCGATGTGAAGATGTGCCTTAGGTTAGGACTTTTGTATCAATTTCATTCGATGTGTTGATATAGGAGGTTAATGAACCTATAGCCCATTTTTGGGGTATTACATTTTGCCCCTCTTTGAATTACTGTGCGAAGCGCAGTGGTTCAAAGATAGTCTGTGTATGATAAAGATATATGAAATTGATTTGTTTTGAAAGATGAACCAATTTTGAGATAGAAATTGATTGAAAGATTTAAAGATTCAAGACTTAAGATTTAGGTCCTAAGTGACCAAAGATAATGTTAACTATAGCAACAATGAACCAATGATTACGAAAAAGTGCCAAAATGCCTGATTCTAAACCTTATGATTGTGAAGAAGTGAGTGACTAATTCCAAACCTGAATGTCCTTTTATGAATCATATTGGTATCACATCCTAAACCCATTAGTTATGAAGAAACAAGGAAATGATGATAATGAACCGATAGTTACAAAAAGCTGATACAGTTTACAAAATATATTTAGGATACTAGATTGCAATAGATTTTCCCCAAGCGATGAGGACTTTAGATGAATCAAAAACTAGACATGGTTTTTGTCTTGATTACTAAAAGAAAGATTTGATTTACAATACCATGATGTGCAATACCATGCCCCCTTCAGGATTAAAATTGAAATCTGACAAGAAAAGTCATCGTTGAATGGTTTAGAAGTGTGTTAATTGATTTGAGAAGTGGTTATACACATTCAAGAATGTGTTCTGCATCGTTTAGAGGCCCTACAGACCAAGCTTGACTAGGTTAAACCATGAATTGACCATAGTTGACCAAGTTGAAATTTTGATAGTTTGATGTGAGATAATCAATTAAGTTGAAAATGGATTTCTATGATGATTGAAGGTTGATTATGCAAGCAATTAATAATATAAATGATCTCAGATTTCAATTTTGATCCCAAAAAAGGATTCTACTTGTTGTTTCACTGGAGGAACCTTCATACAATGCTCAGTCCTTGTGTCATGTTTAGCATTTTTGGTTTTGAAGAATCGTTTAAGTGTTCAAGCAATTTTTGAGATCATGCAAAGTGCAAAATGAAATGCAGAATGGAATGCAAAGCTAGGACCTAGGACATAGTCACTAATCATGTGTCAATTTGTTATCATCATTGAACTTTTTAGGTAACCAGATAAATCAATACAACACCCACTAGTTATGAAACTATAGACATATGAATATTGATTTGTATGTGCAAGAATCAATACAACACCCACTGGCTAGACAACCATGGACATATGAATATTGATTTTATTTTTAGAATGTTGAATTAGATATAAACACCAAGGCACAAATGATAAGATGACCTGAATATCATGTCCATTTTGATATAGCAATTTGTATAAGCATCATAACATAAACATCGTGATGACCTAAATATGCCTTGCATGACAAGCACATCAAATAGTCAAGAGATCATTCTAAGTCCTGTGTGAATTACCATTAGTGACCCTTTATCATTCACATCCTTAGGTAAGATCATGTTTCATAGTAGGAGAAATAATTCACTCAAAAAGACAATAGTGAGATCAAACTTTCTTGAATTTTCTGAGTATCAATGGTCGAGGTACTCATGGCCATCCAATTTGAGATAGAGGCTCTTACAGACAGACACCATTTCAATCTAGAATTTCCAAAGTTGTTAGATTTTCACATAAAAGAAGAAAACAAAGAAAAGATTATACCCCCAGTCATCTCTCTCTAAATCCTATAAAGGACATCATCGAAGAGCTCATGGGACAAAATATGCAAAAAAATCTCAATGTGAATAAGTAAGCATACAACGAGATAAAAGCATGTAAAAAGCATAGATTGTTTTCAATTTGTGTTTGATTGCATTGTTTGTAGATGAAAAATCCTTTCTGGAGAGGAGACTGACTGACTGACTCAGATGTAGCTTCAAAGCACTCTGACTAGACATGACTCATCTAAGATGTACTGGAGGCCATAGGATATGACATTGATTGCCCCCAAGCGTTAAGCATTGATAGGATACAAACGCTTGAGCTGATTGGTGTAAAGACCGACTTTATTAAAACAAGGATATATACAGACTAAAGTAGATTGGAAGCTGGGAAAGACCAAGATTGCACTGATAGATGGAGTATTTTGAAACAAGTGGTGCCTGTTTGTCAGGTTTTCACCATCTTGTCAGAGATTCTATTTTTTCTACCAAGGCGCCTGTTTCCAAGTTTTCACCAAGGCACTTTTTCCTTTTCTCATTATTTTGTATTTTTCATTTTTTCAATTTTTTTGTACTTTTCATATTTTTTTATTTTTTTGGTGAATCATCAAGGCACCCATTGCTAGGTTTTCACCAAGATGTTCATTTTTTTAGGACTTTTTCCAATTTTTAAGATTTTTTAGGACATTTTACCATACACTGAATGCCTTAGGTGTAGAATTTCATCAGATGGAGAATGTTGATTAGTTCTCAGAGCTATTCTTCTTTAGTCATAGAGAGTTGATAGGCTGAGCCAAAAGTAGTAGTGATAACAAAGGGACCCAGCCAGTTGGGTTCAAACTTCCCCTTGCATTCTTGATGTGATTGATTTTTAGAATTCTCTCTCAAAACTATCTATTGCCAACCTAAAATTCTCTATGTTTGACTTTCTTGTTGTAGCCTCTAGACATTCTTTTCTGATATACTTTGAGATGATCATACGTTGCTTGTCTGCACTCATTCAGTAGTTCAAGTTCTTGCAACCTAGACACTCTGTAGTCATCATCAGTTACTAGACCATGCATTCTGATTCTTAGTGATGGGATTTCAACCTCAATAGGTAGTACCGCTTCAAACCCATAAACTAAAGTGAAAGGTGTAGCCCTAGTAGGCATTTTGATAATTGTTCTATAGGCCTAGAGAGCTAGATTGATCATGAGATTCTAGTCTCTTCCTATTTTATTAACTATACGGTGCAAGATTTTCAATAGATTCTTGTTTGAAGCCTTTGCTTGTCCATTCCCTTGAGGATAGTAGATAGATGACCAATGTTGTGTAATCTTGAATTTGGAACATAAATCATCCAAGTCTTTATTCTTAAATTGTCCACCATTATCTATGACTATAGAATGTGGAATACCATACTGACATATGATGTAGTTCAAGATGAACATAGATTTTTTTTTCCCAGTTGCTTGTGTTAAAGGGACTGCTTCTACCCATTTCATGAAATAATCTATAGCTATAATAATGTGGGTATGCCCATTACAAGAAAGATGATGTATGGATCCCATAAGATCAAATGCCCATTGATGAAAAGGCCATTGTGTAGTGAAGGGGATTAGATCTCTCCCTAGAGCATGAATTAAGTTGCCATGCACTTGGTACTTTTGACAGTTCTTAGCAAACTTGATAGACTCTTTCTCCATTTCTGGCTAATAGTACCCAACCCTAATAAGTTTTTGGGCTAGTGTTAAACCATTCAAGTGCAACCCACAAATACCATCATGGACTTCCTCTAACACACGGTGAGACTCTTCCTATTCTAAACATCTAAGTAGCGTAACATCTAGACCTCATTTGTATAGATCATGACCAATGATGACATATCAGGAGGCATTACGGATAAGGTATCTCTTTTCATGACGATTAAAGGTATTGAGAATGATTTGGTCTTTGAGATAGGAGAATAGGTTTTTATATCGGGATGAATCATGACCCACAATTGTGTAGATCATATGGGTATCAGGGGAGTCATATGTAGGATAAGATATTGCTTCCACCAGGAACTCATAGCGTAGCTCATGTTCAGGCTACTATAATAAAGTAGATAATGTTGCATTGCATCAGCAGCCTTATTCTCTATTTTAGGTATTTGCTCAAATGTGATAGATATGAAATATTTCTTTAGATCATCTACCATTCTCTTGTATGGAATGAGCTTTTCATCCTTCATTTGGTAAACATCATTGACTTGATGGATTACAAGTTGTGAGTCTCCCTGAATGTGTAGTTCTATCACTCTCCACTCAATTGCTATTTTCATACCATTCAAAAGGGCTTCATATTTAGAAATATTATTTGCACAAGGAAATTTAATTCTAAACACCTTAGGAATGGAGTATACTTGAGGAGCGATAAACAAGATACCTACTCCAGATCCATTCTGTGTATAGGAGCCATCAAAGAACAATTGCCATTCTCTAGAAGAAAGATTCATGATAGAGGAATCTGGAAATTCCATTTGCATTGGTGTGTCATCAAACAAAGGTGCATTTTCTAATTGATCAACAATAACTTTTCCTTTAATAGATTTTCTTTCAACATATTCAATGTCAAATTCACTTAAGAGCATGACCCATTTGGCTAATCTACCTGTGAGGGAAGCTTTGCTTAATAGGTACTTTAGTGGATCAATATTAGCTACTAAATGCATGGTATGAGCCAACATATAATGTCTTAATTTCTATGACACAAAGATCACAGCTAGAAAAGCCTTTTCAATCATAGAATAGTTCTTTTCATATGCCACCAATGTTCTATTGATATAGTTATAGCTCTTTCCTTCTTTTTCTCATCATGTTGTGCAAGCAATTCCCCCAGTGATGTATTTGTAGAGGAGACATATAAGATCAAAGGCTTCCCTTGAATGGGAGGCATCAAGATAGGAGGATTTGATAGATATTTCTTGATATGATTAAAATTCTTTTCACATTCCTCGCTCCATGCAAAGGTCACACCTTTATGTAATGTCTTTGTAAAAGGTTGTGATATGTCTGAGATATGAAGCATCTAATAGATTGAACTCTCCTTGCAATGTTCTCATTTGACTGATGTTCTTGGGAGGTTGCATCTCCATGATAGCTTTAACTTTATCTAGATCTACTTCAATTCTTTTCTTTGAAACAATGTAGCCTAAAAGCTTTCCAGAAGTGACACCAAAAGCACACTTCTTAGGATTTAGTCTGAGACTAATTTTTTCCATTCTATCTAGTATCTTGCTCAAGTCATTTAGATGTTTGGATCTTGTCATAGATTTTGCTAAAGTATAATCAACATAATCCTCCATAGTTCGATGCATCATGTCATGAAAAATGGATGTCATAGCTCTTTGATAGGTAGCACCAGCGTTCTTAAGCCCAAATGGCATGACATTCCAGTAGAAGGTACCCCATGCACATGTAAAAGCAATTTTCTCTTGATCTTTTGGAGAAATTTTTATTTGATTATATCTAGAGAAACCATCCATTAAAGAATACATCTTGAAACTTGAAATCATGTCCACTATCATATCAATGTTAGGTAGTGGAAAATCATCCTTAGGGAATGCCTTATTTACATCTCTAAAGTTTGTGCACACTCTGATTGATTTATCTGGTTTAGAAATAGGTACAATATTAGAGATCCATTCAGCATAGTCAATAACATGAATGAATCTGGCTTTTAGTAGCTTCTCTAATTCAGATTTTACCAAGAGTGCAACATGTGGATGCATCTTTCTCAATTTTTGCTTAACAGGTTTGACATTTGGAGCTATAGACAAATGGTGCATTATAAGATTAGGATCCAACCTTGGCATATCTAAATATTTCCATGCAAAGTTGATCTTCTTCTTTATTAGGAATGTTGTAAATTTTTTCTTCTCTTCTTCTGATAAATATTGTGCTACATGAATCAACTGTGGTTCCTCTGTTGTTCCCAAATTGATAGATTGAGTGGGCTCAATTAGAAATGGAGATTTGTCCTATAAATGACTCAGAAGGACATCAAATATCTCATCCTTAGGTGCCTCAAAGAGGTTTTCACCGTTAGATACATCTTTTATTTTTACTTTTGTAGGTTTTGAGACTGCCACAAAGCGGTTTTCACCCTCAAAACTCCTTTTCTTTTTATTCTTATTCTTATTTTTCTGACTAAGATACTTGATGTCCAACTCCATCATGATAATGCTCAATTCACTGATGGAAGTCCTCATAGGCTCAACTGCATTTAGGTAGCAAGCAAGGGCATAGTCATTCAGGAAGGTATAAATACCATAGCTCGGATTTGTGGAAGTTTGGTCAAGAAGGTCAGGATGTTGGATAGTCAAAGTGGTAAAAGATTGGGAAAGAGTGTTTACGGATATGGATATGTCATCATTGGTCCTAACTTGACACTCGAGTTCAAAGATGATATTACAACTTAAGACATTCAATTCATGAATAGGCTAAATGTCATTGTGGAAGTCCACTTTAGCCATCGGTGGATCAGACTCGATAAGTTCATCATTTCTCTCTAGACTTACATTGGGTTTAGGTGCACATTGGTGAATAACATCAAAAAAAATTTCTATAATAAGCTCATCTTCTTCTGGAATGCATCCCCATTCATAATCAGTAGATTCTTTATCTATGCCTCTAGGAAATCTAAGAACATGAGTAAAGTCAGGATGAATACCCCAAGAAGGGTTACCCTCAGATTCTGATTTTAATTCATACTCATGAGAATCTGTCTCAGAATAAATACCACCTTCCTCTTTGTCTATTTGATTGTCTTCGAGATTAGCTGGTTCTTGTGGCGTAACTATCTCTTGCTCTATAGTAGGTTCTTATGTTTCTACTACATTAATTCTTTTTTTTGGATCATCTTCAGCTTCAAAGAGGTCTTTTATTTCTTTCAAAAAATTCTCACAAGGAATGAGATCTTTAGTGATGTCTGAATCATCACTATCAGATTGTTTTTTTGTTTCTCCCTTTAGTTGATTTGATGTGGAAGGCTCAACCTATTCTAAGACATGTGGGGAGTTCTTGCTAAGAGAGAAAGGCTTCTTCTTGTATCCTAGACTTGTTGTATTCTTGTTTTCTCAGCCATGATGATCAAGAGGTGTCAGAAGAACTTTACCCTGTAGTCCTAGAGGTCCTTTTCCTTTATATCCTATTTTTGTGATCAATTTGTCTCCTGGGCCATATGACTTAGAAGGGATATTCTATATTTTAGCATCACATTTTTTAACAACTTGAGATTTAGGTTCATCTTTGTATAGCCATGCAAGCATAGCTTCATCCTCTTCAAACTCCTATTTAGATACTTGTTCTGCAACAAAATTTCCTTTATATGCCTCAAGAGGTTCTTTAGACTCTAGTTTGGACTGTTTCAGAATTTGTCCATAAGACTTAGGTGAGATAGGGAGAGATGTCAAAGATAAGACTGGCTCTATAGTATATTCTCCCATACCATTTTCTTTGATTTTAACCTCTTTAGCAATGTCTTCCATCTTGGATGTTGAGGCAACGTCTAGCTACTCAGTGGAAGATTCTCTGTTATTAGGAACAAATTTATCAGCACTCTCTTTCAATGTATTACAAGTTTTATATAGGTCATCTGGGATCATCACCTCTACTCCTTCATAATTAAATTTCAAACACTGATGGTATGTAGAAGGAATAGATTTCATTTCATGTATCCATGGCCTCCCTAGAAGGATATTGTAAGCCAAAGGTAAATCAAGAACTTGACATATAGTATCTCTGATGACAGGACCTACTCTGATAGGTAGGACAATTGTTCCTTTTGAAGATCTTTCTTGCTCATCATATACTTTGATAGTTATCTTCTTTCTAGGATCAATGGCCATTTCTAAAAATCCCAATTGTGTAATCAAGCTGAAAGAACAAATGTTTAGACCACCACCCCCATCTATCAACACATGTTTGACATGATGGTTTTGGATCAAGACTTCAATATGCAAGGGCTGGTTATGCAGATGACTCAAGGAGTTATCATCTTCCTCTGAAAATGAAATGTATTGTGGAGACGTAAGATGGCCAACCATAGTCTGGAATCTATCTAAATCAAGGTTATCGAGAACATTGGATCTGAGCAGAGCTTTGTCTAGAATGGCTCTATGAGCTGGAGATATCCAAAGCAACTCAAACATGGAGATTTTTGCATTTGTGTGTTGGAGTTGTTGAACAATACTATATGAAATAGGCCTCATGTCTTTAGGATTTGAAGATTTAGATGTAGCCTTCTATTTAGAAGCAGATGAAAGATTGAAAGGCACCTTAGGGACATTGGATGAATCTAGTATTTGTCCTTGCAGATGTGTCTGAGCTTGTGATCGAGTAACTGAATTTGTTGATTGATTATCTCTATCTCTTCTTATAATTGTGATGACATTACAATGCTCAGATAGGTATGGTTCAACCATATTGATAACATCATTGTTTCCAGAGTAGGCATAATTGACTTTAGCACCCATATTAGGCTAAGAAGAATCTTCCTTACCATGTTTAGGAAATGGTTTTGTGAATGCTATATGATCATTATTGCTCTTATGATTGTAAATCGTGATGTCTCATTTATCAATTTTGTCTTGTATGATGTGCTTCAAGCGGACACAGTTATTAGTCTTATGACCCTTATTGCGATGGAATTCACATAAGTCGTTCTCCCTCCACCTTTTCAATTTAGGTTCAGGATCAAAGAATTTCATGTCTGGAAAGTAGATGATTTTGTTTGCCAATAGATTTTTCATGGAAGATTCCAAGGACTCTCCAAGAGGAGTGAATTTGTGATTAGTATCTATAGCCCAAGGTCTATAATTGGATGACTTTTTGTTAGATTTAGATGTTTTAGCTCCAAAAGCTTTGATGGCTTGGGTGCCAATAGTGAGATTGAAAGTAGGTGCCTTAGATGGGGCACGGATATTATCAACAATGTCATTTGTGATGATACCTTTATTCTTATTCTAGTTTTTGTTCTTGTATTTAGAACTAGATCTAGATTCATACTTGTCCTTTTGAAGTGATATGTCTCCTTTTTGCACAAGTACTTTCTCAATTTTGATTGCATTTTCTACCATCTTATCAAAGGATGTATGATTTTGCATTTGCAAGTGGTAGTTGAGTTCTGGAACAAGATTGTTGATGAAGATTTCCAACTCATTTTCTGAAATGGGTCTAACATATAGAGAAAATTTCTTCCTCCATCTCTTGAGAAATGTCAAGAATGGTTCACCTAGATATTGTTTCAGATTGCAGATGTTGATCATGGTGACCGGATGTTGAATATTGTAGGAGTATTGTTGATAGAATAGTTTGATTAACTCCTCAAAAGGTTTGATATTTGGAGGCATTCTAGAGAACCAATGAATGGCTACTCCTCCTAGAGATCAAGGGAAGAGACACATTAAGTAGGTTGGTTTGTGCATGAACTCCATGGATTGAGTACATAATTCTCTGACATGATCTTGAGGATCAGAGTTTCCATCATACTTATCATACTTAGGCATTTCCACTTTTTTAGGGAATGGTGGCATGTACAAATCTTTATTGAATGGAAAAGGGCATAGAGCTTCCATGGAGAAATCCTTAGGTTCCTTTTCTTTTTCAAGTTTGTTAATTTTGACTTGCATGGCATGCATCTATTTCATCATAGCCATGATAGGAGTTTCTTCCTCATGTGTAATGATATCTTCCACATTAAATTTGGGAGGAAGTTTAGCTCCTTGATGAGCTAACTCTAGAAAGTATGCTTCTCTATCTTCTTTCAAGAAATGTTTCATCATTCTTTTGAAGTTATCATCATTTTGATATTGGGCAATTTCAGAAGGTGTGGGTTCTTGATCCATACAATGTTGAGACTGATGTCCTTGGGACCTATGATGCATCCCTCCATGAGACATGTTAGGAGTTTTAGGGCTCCGTAGATTAGATTGAGGTGGATTTTGTTGATTACCTTTGTGAGTTGATGGAGGGGGTATGTAACCAGTTTTCAATCAAAAATTGCCAAGACCATCATCTTCGTAAAGACCAAAATTGTAGAGTTGTTCAAGAGTTGGACCCTTTTCAGTAGTCAAAGGTACAATGTTAAGTGCTTCTCTAGATTTCTTGTGAGAGGAAGCTCTAGTTTCCACCATTAACCTTGGGTGAAGGAAAAGAATAAGATGAAGACAATTGAAGAATGAATTGATTCAAGAAGATCAAATGACGCAACCTTGTCAAGATTGAAGTGATTAAAGATTAGATCAGACATAAATGAAGAATACTGCACCATAGTAGTGTGGGTAGATGCCCAATAGATGGCAGGCATGAGCTCACAACACTTAGCCATTTAGTAAAAAGATTGAATTTGAACATAATTTTGACAAGGTTTTGACACAAGATGAAAAAGACTCAAATCAATAAATCAGAAGGCTAAATCAAACTCAAGAGACCACTTTAGGAAAATAAATGGATTCTTTATAGGCTCTTCTCTATTTTTGATGCAATGATATGTTTGATAGATTCCAAGATTTGTTTCTCAACTCTAGACATGCAGTTTCAGACAGTCTGCAATAGGAAAATAGGTATACCGACCCCAGACAAAAATCAGATCTGATGAAAAGTTGACCAACTAGCAATAATAAGCTCTCTGTTTTGCAAATTTTAGGATAGGTTCACATGAGAGAATGCTATTTTGTGCGAGGAAGTACAAGGTTGTGTGTGAGAATGTGTTGTCTTGCATAAGGAATGCTCAAAAAGTGAAATTTCACGTGATAGAAGGACATAGTTTGACAGTTTAGAGACAGTGTTTGAGGCACATATTTTGAGACACAACACTAGCTATTCTCTAACAGAATATTTAGTTCTCACTCCAGAAAAGGATTTTTGCTCAGATTTTGCAATTTTTCAATGTTTTAGTATCAGATTGTTATGCAAATTTTGAAGATTCGTGTAACAGTTCATTTCAAGTAACCAAGAAGATATCAAGCATGAAAAATAGCAAGCAAGGGAAGCAACCAATCATCTAAAAATAATTAACAAGGTAAAAAGGAACCTTGCGCATGAACAAGCAATAGTGACTTATTGTGCTAATCCCTAGAAATACTACTTGTGTATGTTCCAAAAAGTTTTTCAATAACGCACATATTCCTAGAAAATGAAAAATTTGGCCTCACTAGGGTTTGTAGTAATGGTTTGACTATGCAAATTTTTTGATCTCAAGAGGGTGAACTCCAATCCAGGTGCATCGAGGTTTTGACACAGTCTGAGAATTTAATCAATCAAGAGCTACTAGGGAGATCTAACAGCCCAACAAGATACTACACCTGTGAAGATTTCCTCCACAAGGATACTTATATAGTGGTTTTTGATACCACGAAAAAAATGGCTATTACCTCTTGAGGTTTTGTCCACATGGTTGACCCAATTAAGGGAATGTCCACAATATTTAACCCTCTCTAAAGGTGACTCACAAAAGATACCATAGGGGGACTAGATCGGATTCAAGGATCTAGGTTTCTGGTACTATCCAAAAAGGAAGTAGAGCATAATCCCCTAACCTCTTCACTTCAGCAAGATAAAGTAGATAGATTAATTCAACATGCTAAGATCAAAATTATCTTGCAAAGATCTATGATGTCAACCACTTATGATCTATCAACCTCTCTGGAGAGAGAATGTATCAATCAAAAGTTGAAGATGCACAAATCTAGTAGAACGCAAGACAATCTCAGTAACCTCCCTACCTACAAGGGGATCTATTGTAAAGAAGAGCTTCACATGCATGAACAAGCGAAATAATCCCACTCTCTCAAGATCATCTGCAAATAGTGGTCATAGGGCCTAATTACTATGTGTAACAGATATGCAAAAAATAAATCTATGTTCGTTTTAGAGTCCAAAACTGAAGTGTGAATTATGAAAGTTGTAAAGGCACTCAAGTTTGACACAGGAGAGTTTGTTTTATGTCCCAAAATGAAGTTTTATTAGATGTAATAGAATACCTAAGTTCCTCGCAATGCGCTTAGTAGATTTTACCTGTTTTAGCAATTTTTGAGCATTTGTCTTCTATCTTTTGTACCCATAGGATGTACCTGCACCTGCACCTACAAACCACTGTTATGAAAAACTTACCTATTATTATACATGAAACCTACTATTATAAAAATCCATAAAAAAAGAAATGAAACTTTTCAACCCCACATGGTAGAAAATTAGGTTAGTCAAAGATAATATGTCATTTGATAATCGAAAAACCTGTTGTCATAAAAAATCAGATTCTGACTAGTCTGTACTAAATAAATAATAACTTTTGCAAATAAAAATGAAATTAATCCAAACCAATGGAAAATGAAAGCTAACTCAAATACCTTTCTAGAAATATAAATTTTGGATCTGTATCATGTCATATGTGCATGTACCAATAAAAACATTAGTCGGATTTCATAAAATCAGGTTCAGACCAGTCTTCACTAAAATGATCATAACTTTTTGCAAATCAAAATGAAATTAATCCAAACCAATGGAAAATGAAAGCTAACTGAAATAAATTTCCAGAAATATAAATTTTGGATCTGTATCATGGCATATGTGCATGTACCAATAAAAACATTAGTCAGATTTCATAAAATCAGGTTCAGACCAGTCTTCACTAAAATGATCATAACTTTTGTAAATCAAAATAAAATTAATCCAAACCAACGGAAAATGAAAGATAACTCAAATAAATTTCCAGAAATATAAATTTTGGATGTGTATCATAGCATATGTGCATGTACCAATAAAAACATCAGTCAAATTTCTGGAAAAACAACTAAGAAATTTATCACAAAACTCACAAAAATTAACCTTATGGTCGTGGGTTCAAGAAAAATGATATAAATTTGATAGAATAGAATAGAAACCCATTTTAGGGCCCCACGATGGGCACCAAAAATGTGTGTGTGAATTTTTTACCTACTTGTAGACACAACACTTCAGTAAAACATTAGAGGTTAGCAAAAATTGAAATCTGCAAGTAATTGAAACTATGCTAACCAGGTGATTTACTACCTTCTAGTAGGTGTGAGTATGATGTTCTCAGATTGAAATCGAGATCAATGACAATGCAACACCTAAATGAAGGATTTGAATGCAAAAGAATGAAAGATTATGAATGCAAATTAAGCTATATTTTTGTATTTTCTATGCAATAAGAATGAGAAACTGTATGAATCTAATCTATAATGTATGAAATTGAGTTTGAATGCAGATTTAAACTAAGAAATGCTATGAATGCATATAAAAATCTATGATATGAAACTATGAATGCTCTAAACAATAAATGAAAATCTCACAATAGCCTTGATTCACAAAAGATTGATTCTTCAGTCATGAATTCGCCAGAGTGAGGATACAATTTCGAGGTGTTGATTGTGAAGAGCTGAGCCTTGATTTTATAGAAATCCGGGGCTTGAGGATGCATTGAGAAAAACCATAAATCACTCTTGATAAACTCAGGTTGATTTTTGAGTTAACAAGAAATTAAGAATATTTAATTCATAAATTCATGCAAAAGCAGTTTTTATCTCAAAATAGAGCTTTAGTTCTCTTTTTCAACTCATCATCAGATGTTGAGTTTTAGAAAGTTTACACATTGAAATTAGCAATTGTTTTAAAGTTGACTGCTTTTGTGATTGTGCATGATTTAATATGAATTAATTTAATAAATAAAGTGATTTATTTTCCACTTAACTAATTTTGAATTAAAATAATCGATTGATGGATTAATCAATTATTAAGTCATTAAATTTGACAACTTTGATTTTAAATCAATTAAATAAATATCCAATTGATTGTTTGTAGAAATTTTGGTTTATTGTCAAAATAAAAACAATATTAATTAGGAATAAATGCTATTAAATCTAATTAAATAATTAAGTGGAAGAATTAAATTAATTAATTAAATATTCATCATATTCAATTAATCAAATTTAGGATAAATAATAACATTTATCGCCAAATAATATTTAATTAAAGATAATTAGATAAAGTAGGAATATTTAGGAAATATTCCTTGATGCAAAATTAAGATAAAATCAATTAGGATTTCGATGTGAAGATGTGCCTAAGGTTAGGAATTTTGTATCAATTTCATTCGATGTGTCGATATAGGAGGTTAATGAACCTATAGCCCATTTTTGGGGTATTATAGATTGTATCCAGAGAAACCATCCATTAAGGAATAAATCTCGTACCCGGTTGTCATGTCTACAATCATGTCAATGTTGGGTAGTGGGAAATCATCTTTTGGAAAGGCTCAGTTGAGATCTTTGTAATCAGTGCACACTTTGATGGATTTGTCTGATTTAGTTGCTGGTACAATATTTGAAATCCATTCGGCATAGGCTATTGCTCTGATGAATTCATATTTAAGTGATTTCTCTAATTCATCTTTGACCAAGAGAGCCACATGTGGATGCATCTTGCGCAATTTTTTTTTGACTGGTTTGACTCCTAGCGCAATGGACAAATGATGCATTATTAGGTCTGGATCCAACCTTGGCATATCTGAATAGGTCCATGCAAAATTAATCTTTTTATCCTTGAAGAACTGAGTGAATGTTGCAAGTTCTTCAGCTGTCAATGATTGTGCCAGATGGATTATCTATGGATTTTCCATAGTTCCAATGTTGATTGCTTGTGTCAGTTCTATAAATACAGATGGTCATTCCTCAAAGTGACTAGGCAAGATATCAAATACCCCATTGTCTGGTGCCTCAAGGAGGTTTTCACCATCAGATACGTCTTTTATTTTTACTATTTTGTGTTCTGAGACCGCCACAATGTGGTTTTCTCCCTCATAACTTTTGTTTCTTTTAATTTTGTGACTGAGGTACTTGATATCTTCTTCAGTCATATTCACCTGAGATTCACTGGTGGAAGAATTTACAGGTTCAATAGCGTTAAGATGGAAAGCCAGGTAAAAGTCATTGGAGAAGGTGGGGAAGTCAATCAGGTCATGTTGTTGCATCCAGTCTATAATATTAGGATGTATGAGGGGTATATTGTCCACAGGTTTGAGGGCATTCACAGTATGTTCATCATAGCTTGCAACTGGCAAGTTAAGGTCTATGACATCATCTTGAAATATAGTATTCAAAGAGAAAGGAGCTTTGACATTTTTAGTGGAATCTATGCTAACCATACGAGAATCTAATTTGTTTGATCTGATCCTAGGACGTGGACCTCTCTCGCACCATGTTTTAGTGTCTATGGTACCTTCTTGCTGAAGCCATGTTCTACCTAGAACTAATTCAATCCTAGATCTTCCTGGGAGTGCTCTATGGTTTGTGCCTCCTATTCTTCTATCAGTGGAAGACTTTGTTGAAATATTACTACTTGCTTCATATGAATCCTAGATTGTGAGGTCAGAAAACTATCTAGTGATCTCTCCTTCGAGATCTAGAGGTTGGATTGTTAAATCAAAGAATTCTCAGATCATCTATAGTATGGGGTGTGAGGTATCATCTTCCTATGAGGAATTTTGATTTTTTGTACTTCTTATGTGTAAACCTCCATTCAGATTCCATGTAGCTATTGTGGGATGAGGCCTAATATATCCGTGATTCTGAATGGGTAATCTAGGTGTAATGGGAATAATCTCTACTGAAGGATGAGAGAGATATTCCTCAACCATGTGCTCATGAGAACTTGAACTTTCCCCTCTTTCCATGCTTGGAATAGTGGCATATGTATGTATCACATCAATTTCAATATCCACTATTTCATTAGAGATTATGTCCCATTCATACTCAAGTGAGTCAGTTCTGCTATTCACAAAACAAGATAGATGTTATGCAATAGTTATAGGAGCTTTTGCATCCTCCTCTTGAGTGTGGACTCCTTGATATGACTCTTCTTCTGGCATTACATATAGGTCATTAGGATCCATGAAACAAGGGAGATCCAACACATGGGAGATAGTGACTAACTGCCCCCAATTAGGATGCCTTGCAGAGGTTTCATGATTGATTTCTCCCTGAATAATATCTTATGTTGGGTGATTGAATTTGTTTAGGTCTCACCACCATTGTGGGAGTTGTGGTTCATCTTGGTAAGTAGGATCTTTTGTGCCAATGTGTAATAGTCTCTCAAAGGGAAAGGCATCAGTGTCAGGTTCATCATCACCATCAGAATCAAAACTAGGACCATCTCTATCAATGGCTGGTTGAAATCTAGCTTCTCTAAAACCAACACTAGTCTTATCCTAAGGATTGCAAAATTTTGCATGAAGTGGTTCAACCAGTCCTTTGTTATTTAGTCCTAGGGGTCCCTTCCCCTTGTAACCCATCTGTTTAGCTAGATCATATCTCCTGGTGTATTTTTCTTGGGATATTTCACAATGTTTGGATTCAGTATCATCAGGTTCTTTGTAGAGCCATGCCAAGATGGCCTTTTCCTCATTCTCATCTTCCAAAGGGATAGAAGCTTGTACAAAAGAACCATCATAAATGACTTGTAGTTGTGTATTTCTAGGTCTCTTATCTTTTGAAGGTCTATCATATGATCTAGGAGAGATTGGTAAAGATGTCATAGACAAGACGGGTTCAATCTGATATCCCCCCATTCCTGTATCTTAGATTCTTAGCTTCTTTTCCATGTCTATCATCATAGCTTTTCCATATTCAGAATTGGATACCTCGCTATTGTGAGGGATGAGTGTATCAGTTGCCTATTTTAGAGTATTGCAAACATAGCTGGTATCTGTAGGCACAGTGACTTCCATACCATTAAAGGGAAACTTTATACATTCATGGAAAGTCGATGGTACAACTTGCATTTCATGGATCGAAGGGAGGTCCAGTAGTATATTGTAAGCTAGCGGAAGATCAAGAACTTGACAGATAACATCTCTTTCCACTGGACCCACTTTGATCAAAAAGCACATGAGACCTTTAGAAGATCTCTCCTGTTCATCATAGGATTTGATTGTGATCTTCTTTTTAAGATCAATAGAAGACTCAGATAAGCCTAACTATTCAATGAGTTTGTATGTACAAATATTTAACCCTGCGCCTGCATCTATCAACACATGTTTGACTAGATTCTTTCAGATCATGACTTTAATGTGCAGAGGATGGTTGTGTGGGTGACTTAAAGAATTATCATCCTCTTCTGAAAATGATAGATAGTGATGTGAGGTCAGATGACCTACCATAGAATGGAACCGATCTAAATCTAGGTCATTGGGGACATTGGCATTTGATAGGGCTTGATCTAAGATCTCTTTATGAGTAGGGGAGATCTTAAGCAATTTGAAGATCGATATTTGAGCAGTAGTCTTTTTTAGGTGCTCAACAATGCTATAGTCAGCAGCATGGGGTGGAACCAGCTGTTTAGAATTCAAAGACTTAGGAATGGTTATTATTGGTTATTTTCCTGATGAAGAGGGTTTTGATGATTGATCTATGATGTTGGAGGTTTTGGTTCCTCCCAAAGTGACTTTGGCCTGTGCACAAGTCACTGCATTGGCAACTTCAGACTCTTTTGTTCACTTAGGTACAATGATGACATTACAACATTCAAGAGAGGATGCTTCGAGTATATTGATGATATTATTGTCATTAGTTCCATATGTATGATTAATTTGAGCACCTTCCTTGGGCTTAGAGCTTTCCCCATTTTTATATTTTGGTAAAGGGTCTTTAAATGCTTTGTGATTAGTATTAGTAGTATGATTATCTACTATGATCACCTCATTGTCAATGAGATCTTGAATCTCATGCTTAAGTTTCATGCAACTTTCAATTTTATGCCCTATTCCTATGACAATCATAGTAATCATTGTCATTCCACCACTTAGGTTTTACTTCTGGCACATAGGGCCTGGAATTGTCTGGTAGAGTAATGAGTTGATTTGCGAGAAGAGTCTTGAGCGCTAACCCATATGATTCCCCAAGATGTGTGAATGTGCGCTTGGCCCTGGCCCATGGTTTATCTTTGAGAAGTGTACTTGTGCCCTTGGATGGGGCTTTTGTGGTGTTCTCAACAGCTTTTAGGGCTTTGGAGCCAATTGTAAGGTTAAACACTACTGGTTTAGGTGGAGGAACAACTTGATCTACCACCCCATCATTCACCATGTTCTTGTTTTTATTCCAATATTTTATTTTATCTTTGGAGTTGGAATTGAACTTATTTTCTTTGTAGAGAGTGATCTCTCCTTTCTTTACAAGTACATCTTCTATTTTAAGCGCATTTTTCACCAGTTTCTCAAAGGTATTAGGATCTTGAAGTTGAATGGGGAATTTTAACTCTGGGATCAGCACACTGATAAAGATGTCAATTTTCTTAGTTTCAGGAATGAGATGTGGATAATATGAAAAGATACTCCTCCATCACTAAAGGAATGTTAAGAAAGATTCTCTTGTTTGCTATTTGGTATTGCAAATATCGGTCATTGTGATGGGATGTTTGATATTATACGAGTAATGTCGAAGGAATTTTTCAACTAGTTTATCGAAAGTTTTGATGCATGTGGGTAACTTTGAAAACCACTCTATTGCTTTTCCTCCCAATCTCTGAGGAAATAGTTGCATTAGATATGTCATTTCCTGTATAAATTCCATGCATTTTGCACAAAATTCTCAGATATGGTCTTGAGGATCATAATTCCTGACATGCTTGTCAAACTTTGGAATTTTTACCCCTCGCGGGAATGGGGGTAAGTACAAGTTTTTGTCAAAAGGGAATGGGCAGATTGATTCAATAGAATATTTATACATGGGGTTCTCTTGACTCATCTTCATTGTTTTTAATTCAAGTTGTAGTGCTTGCAATTTCTTGGTGAGAAGTGTTAGAGGCATTTCCTCTTCTTTTGCAATGACATCTTCTACCCTATATTGGGGAGGCAATTGGGCCCCTTGCTTTGCTAATTCAAGGAAGTACTGTTCCTTTTCCCTGGCCATGATAACTTTCATCATTTTAAGGAACTCCTTGTCTGACTTACACCAAGAAATACTTGCTTCGTTAGGCTCTGATTCACTAGAAGAATCATCATGACCTATATTGTGAGCATCAACATCATGGTTGTTAGAACGATAGTCTTCATGGTGTTTTCCTCATCCAGAAATTTTGTGATTAGAGGGTTGTGCTTGATGATATTCAATTTGTTCAGAGGTTCTAGGATTTTCTCTGAAAAGAGGATTGATTTCGAATGTAAAATGATTCTCTCCTGAAAGATGGCGAGAAGAGTTTCTAGTCTGAATTGGCATATCTTGGTTATCAGAAAATGTAGGTAAGTGAGAACAATCAAGCTTTAAACAAGTCTTGAGCAAGATGAAGGTGGGATAGCATCTACTGTGAGAGGTTATTGCAAGTGACTTAGATTCAAATCAAGGTTAATAAACCTATGTATCTTTGCACACACAACTCAAGAGAAGATAATCTAAAAGTATGATGATGAAATCTGATTTAGGACAGGTTTTGTGACAAGATTCGAACTCAATATGATGGTGCTTTGTGTAACCAAGAATGATGGGAAAACTATGTAGAAAAACTCGAGGTGTAGTTTGAAAATTTGTGACAAAGTATTGGACTATTTTCATAAAATAGTTCTCTGATTTTTAAGGACAGCAATGTGTATGCAACTCGCAATGTATAATTTTGGAAGTTTTAGATTTGTAAGGCTTTATAACTTTGGAACAAAATGCAATCTATGTTTTTGGATTTTCAGATTTATCAAAACAACATGTAAAGTATGAAATGATATGCAACTTAAGAGCTATATGCAATCTGATTTTTGGAGGGATAAAAGTTATGACAACTATGCATCTAAATGGAATGCAACCAAGGTTCATGCAATCTGATTTTGAATGAAGAGTGACAACAAACTTAAAGAATGTGCATCGAATGCAAACTAAGGAGTAATGAAATCTGATTTCTAAGATTGCAATTTGTTTTTTAGTTGATTTTGGATACGTGAAAGTTTTTGAAAGAGCCTTAGAAAACACAAACTGAGAGGACAACTCCAAGAGGATGAATATTCAGTTCTTGACTTTGGAAAAAAGAGAACAAAAGATCAAAGATAATCAAAAGAAAAAATCAAATTCTCCCAAAACATAGGCAGATTTTGATTCAAAGACAAATGATAAAGTCAAAAAGATTGATATTAAGACCATCCAAAATCAAAATCTTTTAGTCACCAACAAAAGGGAAACCTCTAAGATTGACATCTTTTTCAGATTTTTACATAAAAATTTCAAGGGATCTAAATGAACACTAAGGATTATGCAAGATGCTATGATGGAGGTTTGTAAATGAAGACTAGACTACAGACTAATATGCAACATGAATGCTCATGAAAGGACAATTGTGTACTCTACTATGCAAGCTTAGATGTGCAAGGCTGAATACTATAATGGAATCTAAAGATATGTAAGAATGAATGACTATAATGCAACTAAGGAATGCAGGAGTGAAGACTATAATGCAGCAAAGATGAAGACTATAGTGCAGCAAGGATGAAGACTATAATGAACAAGCACAAAGTCTATTCTATGATTGCAAGTGTTTTAAGAACTCTTGAGACTTGAAACAGTTGTGGAAAGTTGGTGAAAAGGTGTATGAATGTCTGTAAGAAGTTTTGTGACCAAACTATAGGAGTGTTTTGTAAGGTGTTTATGAGTATTGTCTTCTTATAAAATTCTTTAAATATTTTGTTCACTCACACAAGACACATCATGCAGCAATTCCATTATGTATGTGAACTAAACACGCTACAACCTAAGCTTGAAAGACAGTATCCACTAAATTCCCACTTGCACAAAGTTCAGTCGCACCTACTCATAGTGGATAGCCTAGAAGCTTGGAGGCATGGGATCCTCCTTACTAGTGCACTCACTTCTCAGGAACACCAATCTTCAGATTCCAAGGGTCATTACCTCCCAAGGAAATGCTATCTCTACTATGAGCCGTGAAAAGTGTGGGATGTCTTCACGGGCATGGGTGACCCCTTGCATCAGTGAATAGAAGGATTTTGGAAAACTATAACAAGGTTTTTATTATGGGATGTTGGTACTCTCAAATTTGGCACAAACTTGAGGTGACCAATTGAAAATTTTCTATAAGGCAAACTAGGTACTCCTAAAATTTTTGTGAGAAGGCCTAATTGGTGTGCTTGTAAAAGATACCCTAATGATTTTCATGAGATGCAACTTGGGGAACAGGTTTAACAGCTTTCATTTAACATATGCAGTGGGTTCCAGCTCCTAAATTCCAAATCTGATATGTTTAGGGAGTAGCCATTTTGAGGTGTTCACTTAAGTCTGCATTTTTGCCAAAGTGTTAGTTCGCTGTAGTAGGCCCTGTTTGCATTTGAATATCTTGTGTCTTGTCAGGTTTCATGGCCCACTACTTTGGGAATGTTTTAAATGTATATCAAAGAGCTTATGTTTCAAAGCTCAAGCCATTTTGAGTATGTTTGATAGGTTTTTGGATCCCCCAAAGTTGGCTTTCCAGATTTGTCCTATTTCTTTGTTCTGCCCAGTCTTCTGAGTGGCCCTGTTTGAGTGATTGTGAATTTTGACCATTTCGGCCAATTGAGAAAATTCCTCTTGTACTGTATTCCAGTGGTCAAATACTTCTTGAGCCTCTATTTTTAGGTCACGAAGAGTCCATTTGGTCAGTTTGCTAAGACCATTCCGTTTATGTTTTCTATTAGTATGCTCAAATGCAGATTTCTAAATAGCTCACTTTGAGGTCTTTCTATTTGTACCCGGTTCAATGCCCTTCATAATTGAGTTTTCCCCTGTGTTGCAAACTTGAAATTATACCTTCCCCATAGATTTTCAGACTCACACCAATCTAGTTATCCACTTTTCCAGGGCATTTCCATTACCAATTTGTTAAAATTTTCACTGAATATGCATAACCTAGAATTAAGTGACCTACTTTGTGCTTCCACTTTTTGTACCCGGTTCAAGTTTTTGAAGAATTGAAAGTTGTTCTACATTAAAAACATGGAAATGTGCTACCATGAATATTTTTAGGCCATGATGATTCCGTTTGCAGTTTCTAACATTTTGATGTTGATCAGCTACATAGTTTAGCTGGAGGCCCTATTCGTGATGTTATATCTCGAATGTTATGATTGATCATATCAAGAAAATTGTGCCTCTGTATTGAAAACTAAATTTACTTCAAGTTTGCAAGGTCTCAAATCATGAGGGTTTTGTATGCACACTTCTCCGAATGCTTTTCATTTGCAAAAAATTAATTTTTCTTATGTCTTCTTGTTATGTATTTCTAAGTGACTATTTTCAAGGGTCTGCCAAATGTGACCAATTGATCGTCATGAGTTTACCTTCTAGATTCATGTTCCTTGTATGAGGGTGAATCAATGCACGAGTTTCCCATCCCTAGAAGTTTTAGTCAGTTAGTTTTCTAGGCCGATTCCAGAGGTAACTTGTATATTTATTACAGTACGAATAGGCAATATTTTCAAGGTGCATTGTTTGACCGCTAAAATTTTTCAGCTCAAGCCTCTTGGTTCAAAATCCTTTTGCATATTTGAGAACATTGTGAAAGTGAACTGATGTTTCTAATGGTGTATTTTTTAAGGGTTCTTTAGTCAATTTTCAAGGCCACTATGGGATGCCAGTTATTGTTATTGGTCAACTATGTTGGGCAAATTATTTCAGTCGTACCAAGTTTGCAATTTTTTGTAAAGTGTTGAGGTTGCTATGTTTTTAGAGTCTCAAACTTGTCTTTGTAACTGTTGGTGCTTAAGGTGATGTCCAACCATTTATAGCCATTGGTAAATAGTTGTAGGAGTACGGGAATCTACATGTTGCAGAGGCACTTAGAGTTCCAATACAGCCCAAACTATTACATTAGAATCGTGTAAGCTTGGATCAGATGGAAAATAAGGTTTTCAAAATGATTTTGAAACATCAATAGTATGTTCACAGCTATCTGGTGTTGATGAAGATGAAAGACATCATTCTCCTTTTGAACATAATAACATGTATGTAAATGAAGAAAACGTGGACAACAGAGTTGATATTTTACACATGAAGCTTCCCACATCAGTGAAATGTGGAGTGTTGACAACTTGTGTTAATGGAAAATGATTGCCAAATAGAAGAGTGTCATAAATAAATGAGGGGAAGTCTTGTGTGAGCTTCCTAGTGTTTTTCATAAGCCCCCATCGAAGGTATTGTTAGTGGCATGAAGGTGAGGCTCTACGCAAAAGGGCCGAGTAGGATGCCAACAAATGTGAGTTGGAGACCCAGGGCAATATGATCGAGATGCTCACACATTCTACAAAATGAACTTACGCAAAGGTGAATGAGGACTCATAGAAAGTCTAATGGATCCCACACAAGTCACGAAGGAGGACTGGTTCATTTGTATTTCCAGAGCCTTACGCAATGGTAGTTAGCATAAAGGATGTATCCAGTGCATAAAAAGCCTCACACATTGAGGAAGGAGGAAAGGTAGATTTGCGTGAGGTACTATGCATTTGATTAGAGGGCCTAGTATGTTAATGAAATGGTGCTCCCTCAGCAAATCGCAAGTCCAGAAATGAAGGCCTCACGTATTTGAGGCAGGGAGGACCCATGTGAATGGGGAATGTGAAAGACCTAGCAAATTGGGTGCACACATGTGCTGTGGGGAGGCACATTTTATGTATACAGCCAACACATAAATGGGAACTTGGAATATATAAATGAAGACCTGCGTAAGAAGATTTGGGAGTTTCCTTTACACATAGAAACCAAAGGGCCAACATGGGGAATTGACGTAGGAAGAGCTCTTCTATGCATATGTTTCTACAAACCATTATTGGGGACATATTTTAATCAATTCATGAGATACGATTAGACCAGACTTGTCTGTATGTGAAGGAAATGGCAAGCTGGTCCCCTGCATTGTACAATCAAGAGGACTAATAGAGCAATTGGTGCCTCACGCAATGCAAAGAAAGGGAGGCAGTGTGAATGGAAGGAATTTCACAAGGCACTAAGTGAATGAAATTTATGAAGAACAGGTAGTATGTGCATGTGAAGAGAGGGGCTAACCTTGTGCAAGACAAAGAGGCTACCTTGCTTGATATATATGATGCCCTAGGCATATGATAGAGGAAAGCCCACGCAAACATGAAGAGGAGCCCTACGTTAAGCAGTAAAGGGGTTGTGTGCATGGGAGAAGACATTGGGTATCTTGCGCAGGTAAGGAAGGGGAGCTTGATATTTTGTTGATGCTTCACGCAAAGTGGAAGAGACCAGCAATAAAAGAAAGCCTATGTAAGATGAGGGAGGCTCATACACATGTAGTAAGCCACCTTTGTGATAACGCTAATGCAGGGTAGAGGATGTGAGTTATTGATTTATAGAAAATATGATGACTTGTACAAGTATGAAGGTGACTATTCATGTGGTGTGAATTCTAGGCCAAGGCATTGAAGCTCACGTACCCAGCTATGGTAAGAATAAAAAGAAAAATACAGAGGTAATGTATTGGCATATATCCCACATGTGCTAGGTGTGGGGAAACTAAGGCATCTATAACCAATAGCACCCATGCATTAAGTAAATTGAAGCAAGAAGATCCTTGTGTGGTCGCCTCATGTTTGCGGGCCTACCTTGGTGTGCGTGCAAGTTGGCACATTAGGCAAAATTTTATTGAAACTCTTTAAAACACTCAAACTCCTTAGTCCAACATGCATGCTGAAATGGGCATTTAAGATGTTTATATGCAACCCTCCACACATATGAAATAGAGTAAAGAGATGGAAGCTCTCTGTTTGCGCAAGCTTGGAGGTCACCTCGGTTTCCATGTTGGTGGGCCTAGAATGAAGAAATTTTGTAGATGACCAGTGATGGTGATGTGACAAAAATGGACACATGGCACTTAGTTGCTCAGTCACGGAACCAAACCACCAGTCATCTGAAAATTTGAAGACCTAGAGATAACCACCAGTCATGCAGTTGTTTAATGTAGATAGTTAGACGCTGATCATTCAGAGACCTTGAGACAATGTAGTCGCCTAATCTCATGAAGTCCGATAGTTAGTAGAAAAGGTCTAGAGATCCAGAGACTAACCGTGGTCACCAGATCTCTAGATGTTGGCGGTCAAGTGGCGAAGATATAGAGACTTGGAGAAGGCTTGTCGCGAGGTCACTGGAAGAAATATTCAAAGATTTGGAGACTTGGAGATTCAGAGACTAAAGGAGGTCACCTAATCTCACATCAAACCCAGGGTTAAGAAAAAGTTTGAGAGATTTGGAGACTAAAGGCATTCTCTAGGTCTCTAAAAGAAAGCATGGTTAGGAAATAGCTTTAGAGCTTTGGAGACTAAAGCAGTCTCCAAATTTCTAGATGGACTGAGGTTAAGGTTGAGTTTGTTTGAGCACCCAATCAGAGCATGCCACTTGGCAAGATCTAGTGAAGTCTGAGCATAAAAGCCAAAGTTAAATGCATAAAAGATTTAAAATCTGATATAGTTCAACTTTATAGATAAACTCAAATTTTTCAAATGACAAAGCTTGCTCAGAGTTTTAAAGCCTATAGGTTCATTTTTTGCCCAAATATAGGAGTGTAATATATTTTTAGAAATGCAAGAAGATGACGGATGCAATGGCAGTGGATAAAATATAATATGATGGAGTTGGTGAGAGTAGTAATGGTTTTTAATCTGAGATCAGATCTAGGGAAAATATTTTAGACAAGACAAATTTGAAAGTCTAGCAAGGGGGAATGGATGATATCTTTTGCAGATCAGATTTTTGTTGATTGGGTTTGCTTTGCAGAAGGTTTTCCTTGGTTTCATAAATAAAAATCAGATTTCTTGATTCCCTCAAGGCTTTTATTCTCTCGGAATGACTTTCTAGGAATGTTTTACAGAGGATCGGATCATTTTTCAGAGGAGAGAGAAGGAAAATAAAATCAGATTTCAAAGCAGACAGGTGTTTGTCAAGCATAGATTTTACAGTTTCTTCTTCTACTTTTTATTCTCTTTTCTTCTCAGTATTAGGGGTTCTTGTTCCTGGTTTGGTCTTCCTGTCCTATTCAAGGGTTTCAAACTAGTTCTACCCTTCTCTTAGGAGACTTTACAATAGGTTTCCAAATAATTTTGAATGTATTTCTGCAAAGCATATTTCTCAATTTTGTCTATGCTTTGAGCTTCCTGTTATTAATGTATTGAAGCAAGATCATTTCAATGAAATACAATGTAGTTCTTGTTTTCTGTTGATTTTGTCTCTTTGCATTTTTGTTCTTTCTCTTGTATGCTTTATTTGTAAAGCATCTAAAAACATACCAGCTACAAGGTACTTTGTTTGATTATTTGTGAGTTTCTCTCAAGGAGGGAATTAAATTTCATAAATAGTTTCAAAGAGCAGACATTATTGAAAGATTTGATAGAACAATATAGAAGTGAGAAGATATTTTGTAAAGCACTCTGTCTAGATTGCATACAGTCTGTAAGGCATTCTATAGTATTTTACTTGATTTGTGACCTATTGATTTTATCTTTTGACTCTTAGCCCAAGAATAGGCACTGGTTAGGGTTTGTTGTGTAGCCTTTATTAAAATCATCAAACACCAATTTATCATTACCAATACTTTTCTATTTTAAATTCATACCTATTGTAAAGGGACTAGATCTAGGTGATATAATTCAGCTTGCTGATTCCTTGAAGAGAGAATCAAAAAGTTAGCCTTCCTTGAGTCAAACTTAGAAAAAGAAGAAGGATTCACATCCTTATTCCACTGTTCTATGCTGTTACATTTATAGCATCCCTTGTTAGACTCTGCATCAGGATATTCTCAATTGATTGTAGAGTGATCATTTGTTGAATTAATCTGAAACATAAGAGCATAACAGTGAAGACCTAATCCACCATTTGAAAGTTTACTTGAAACATAGTAAATCCAATCATAGGCAATACCCTCTTGAGTCTTGTGGAGCTCAAAGTAGAAGGAGATCTTATCCAATCCTCATCAATTAGACTATTTCTTGCAAACTTGGAGCCCTTTAAACTAATAATTAATCCTACATATTAGCCAAGTTTGATCCCACAAGAAAAAGCTCTAACAAACTGGCAACTCTAGTGGGGATTTTATGAAGTGAAGATAGAATAACGCAGGTACGAGTAGAGCTAAATTCTTGGCCGGCTTATTCATTTATCCAGTGGTTCCCATTAAAGTGTATAAGAGTCAATTTTTTAATAAAAAAGTTTCAAATCATCTCACAAAGTTATGAGTGGCGACTCTGAGTTCTTTGTTTGATCAGTGCATAAAGTGATGTATTTTTAGTCTTGATAAACAATATATGTACCCTATTGAAGTTTGTTGCATTGGTGGAAAAGGATACAGAAAGAATTCTCAGTAGTTAAAGTCTTTTCCTCTGCAAGGAGGTGGTGGCTCTACTAAATTTTGAAGGTGATTTGGAGGTGACTTTAAATCAAACAGTTTGCAGCAGCTTCATCATACTCCAGGTATTTTATTTTCATTGGATAAAAGCTACATGTTCATGAAAATCAGTTATACATGTTTTCCCCATTAAGTGGTCAGCACTAAGTTAAAAGGGAAGAGAAGCAGTTTGTAGTTACTCTGCTTGTTAAGATGTCACAACTATATCAGGTTAGGTTGTGTAATGCTATAAACTTTGAAGGTATCCCTGGATACCCAAATCCCATTCCATCAGCAGTCAGGGATTGTTTTCCTAAATTCAGTGGTATGGGTGAGCAATCACTTAAGGAGCATGTTGACAAGTTTTTATATTTAATAGATGATCACAACATCACACATGATGATGTATTAATGAATCTTTTTACAATATCTCTAGTTGAGAGTGCTAGGGATTGGCCTAAAGAAATACCTCATGGTTCAATAGGATCTATGGCTGAACTAGAAGACTATTTTATTAAACAATATGGTGACATAGAGGACAGTAGTATTTCTTCTGCTACATCTAGTTTTGAAAAATCTATGTTAGATTCAGATTGTGATAAAGAGGATCTTGAGGAGGAACTTATCAAAAGATAATTGGCCATCATAAAATAAAGGGAGAAAGAAAGGGTCAATAGACAAGCTTAGATTAGGATTGATAAATTGAAATGGAAAAAACTAAACTAAACAACAATAAATAATGTTGAATATGAATCTAGTTATGCTAATGAGGTTGAGTCTAGTGATATTCAATCTAGTTATATTGATTATGATGTTGACAGTGAGTTCAGTGAATATGAAGATAATGAAGAAGAGTCTATGGTTCGTAATGTTCCCGATAAATTTTTAGCCCTTCCCTTTTATCAACATAAGAGGACAACATTATTGTCTTAGTATGAAAGATATTTTTGCAAACAAAAAAAAGATGAATATGATGCAGATGTGAGTGCTTGTAGTGATTTCTTTACACAAGGTTATATGATCCGAGAGATCTCACTCCATGATTCCAATGAGGAATAAATTTGCAGCATCAAGCAAGAAGATAGTTGGGATAAATCAGAATGTCAATCCTTGCCAGGCAATGAGAAAATTTCAGATTTTTAGAGGTATGTATCAAAAAATGATTCTCAAACTTCATGCCTTATGGATATAAGTTTTGATAATAATGACATTGCTAAGGGTGCAGAAAATGACAATGAAGATTTTGATTGTGAAAGTGTATCAGAGATGAGTATGAATGATGATAGTTGTTCACTTCATAGTGGACAAATTTCAGATTTATTATCCCGTGAATGTCTCATATTTTCAAGGAAAAATAGATTTGAATCTCAACACTTCACACATATTAAGTTTGACAAGGAAAATACATCAGATAGTCAGAGTTTTGATACTTGTATTTCTGATTTTTTTTGTCCTCCCATATCACTAGGCTACAATAGAATTCATTATGATTTATCAGATGATGAGGTCATCAATGTTGCTTCAGATTCAATGGATGTGGAGACTCCAGACATAATGTTGAGGCTTGAATGGGATAGTAGTGTGGATTTTGAATCTTGTTCTGATTCTGAGTCAACCATCAAACCATTAAAGGATGATCTTTCCTTTGCTCAAGTTTCATATGCTTACAATGAATGCTTTAATGTTTTCCCTCCCACCCACCAACAAGTTTTGGATTCATATCACGCTGATACTTTGCAGGAAGGTATTGAAGAAGATTCTGATGTAATTACACAAGCCAATGATAATCTTTTTGAAAAGCATAATGTGGATCATGACATGAAGTTTCCAAGTTTTGAAGATGATGAAGTTGAATCTTGTCCCTTTCGTGTTCCTGATTTATCTCCTCTTGTAGAAGATCAAAATTATTTGCATGAAATCCCTATTGTTTATGATAAATATGATGACTCGTGTGCTGCTATAGATTCAAATTTTTGTGAGTTTAGTGTCATTGATTCTTATAAATGCCATCAAGCTGAAGAGAAAGACAAATCTGAATGTGTGTTTTCAGATTTACAAGTAATTGATGAACTATTAATTGACAATGCTTTCCCATGTTTACAAGATGTTGATGGGAGTTGCGACCAACAAGATGTTTCTGATTCTTTGCAGATAGATTTTTGTTTAAAAGGTTTCTATTTTAGTTTCCAAATTGATGATGTAAGAGAACTATGTTTTCAGGTACAAACTAATGACCAAAATAATGTTTTCAGCTTTGAGAGAGAGCTAGAATGTTTCATCTTTCAGTTGTGTGGTGTATTTTCTTTCAGTAGAGGTTTCCATTTTTTTTAGAAGAGATGTTAGGAGGGAAAGATGAAAAGAGAAGGATTGATTTGAAGTTTCAGGGTGGTCTACTTCTACCATGAGATTCTAAAATTTCTCAGCATGCCCATATGGGGCACGTGTCCATAGTCAGAGCCACTATTGGTACTCTCAAATTTGACACAAATTTGAGGTGACCAATTGAAAATTTTCTATAAGGCAAACTAGGTACTCCTAAAATTTTTGTGAGAAGGCCTAATTGGTGTGCTTGTAAAAGATACCCTAATGATTTTCATGAGATACAACTTGGGGAGCAGGTTTAACACCTTTCATTTGACATATGCAGTGGGTTCCAGCTCCTAAATTTTAAATCTGATATGTTTAGGGAGTAGCCATTTTGAGGTGTTCACTTAAGTCTGCATTTTTGCCTAAGTGTCAGTTCGCTGTAGCAGGCCCTGTTTGCATTTGAATATCTTGTGTCTTGTCAAGTTTCATGGACCGCCACTTTGGGAATGTTTTAAATGTATATCAGAGAGCTTATGTTTCAAAGCTCAAGCCATTTTGAGTCTGTTTGATAGGTTTTTGGATCCCCCAAAGTTGGCTTTCTAGATTTGTCCTATTTCTTTGTTATGCCTAGTCTTCTGAGTGGCCCTGTTTGACTGATTGTGAATTTTGACCATTTCACCCAATTGAGAAAATTCCTCTTATTTTGTATTGCAGTGGTCAAATACTTCTTAAGCCTTCATTTTCAAGTCACGAAGAGTCCATTTGGTTAGTTTGATAAGACCATTTCATTTATGTTTTCTATCAGTATGTTGAGCTGTCAAATGCAGATTTCTAAATAGCTCACTTTGAGCTCTTGCTATTTGTACCCGGTTCAATGCCCTGCATAATTGAGTTTTCCCCTTTGTTGCAAACTTGAAAGTATACCTTCCTATGGATTTTTAGACTCACACCAATCCAGTTATCACTTTGCTAGGGCATTTCCATTTCCAATTTATTAAAATTTTCACTAAATATGCAGAACCTAGAATTAAGTGTCCTACTTTGTGCTTCCACTTTTTGTACCCGGTTTAAGTTTTTGAAGAATTAAAAGTTGTTCTGCATTGAAAACATGGAAATGTGCTACCATGAATATTTTTAGGCCATGATGATTCCGTTTTCCCAGTTTGTCGATCTGATTCCATTTGCAGTTTCTAACATTTTGATGTTGATCAACTGCATAGTTTAGTCGGAGGCCCTGTTCGAGATGTTATATCTCAAATGTTATGATTGGTCATATCAAGAAAATAATGTCTTTGTATTGAAAACCAAATTTAGTTCAAGTTTGCAAGGTCTTAGATCATGAGGGTTTTGTATGCATACTTCCTCGGATGCTTTTCATTTGCAAAAAATCAATTTTTCTTATGTATTTCTAAGTGACTATTTTCAAGGGTCTACCAAATGTGACCAGTTGATCATCATGAGCTTCCCTTCTGGATTCATGTTCCTTGTATGAGGGCGAATCAATGCCCGAGTTTCCCATCCCTGGAAGTTTCAGTCAGTTACTTTTCTAGGCCAGTTCAGGAGGCAACTTATATGTTTTTGACAGTACAAACAGGCAATGTTTTCAAGGTGCATTGTTTAACCATTGAAATTTTTGAGCTCAGGCCTCTTGGTGCAAAATCCTTTTGTAGATGTGAGAACATTGTGAAAGTGAATTGATGTTTCTAATGGCATATTTTTGAAGGGTTCTTTAGTCAGTTTTCAAGGCCACTATGGGATGCAAGTTATTGTTATTGGTCAGCTATGTTGGGCACATTATTTCAGTCCTACCAAGAGTGCATTTTTTTGTAAAGTGCTGAGGTTACTATGTTTTTAGAATCTTGAACTTGTCTTCGTAATTGCTGGTGCTCAAGGTGATGTCCAACCATTTATAGCCATTTGTAAACAGTTGTAGGAGTACAGGAATGTACATGTTGTAGAGGCACTTAGAGTTCCAATACAACCCAAACTGTTACATTAGAATCTTCTAAGCTTGGCTCAGATGGAAAACAAGGTTTTGAAAATGATTTTGAAACATCAATAGTATGTTCACAGCTATCTGGTACTGATGAAGATGAAAGACATCATTCTCCTTTTGAACATAATAACATGTATTTAAATGAAGAAAACATGGACAACAGAGTTGATATTTTACACATGAAGCTTCCCACATTAGTGAAATGTGGTGTTAACAACTTGTGTTAATGGAAAATGATTGCCAAATAGAAGAGTATCATAAATAAATTAGGGAAGGTCTTGTGTGAGCTTTGTGGTGTTTTGTATAAGCCCCCATCGAAGGTATTGTTAGTGGCATGAAGGTGAGCCTCTACACAAAAGGGCCGAGTAGGATGCCAACAAATGTGAGTTGGAGACCCAACACAATATGGTGGGGATGCTCACACATTCTGCAAAATGAACTTACACAAAGGTGAATGAGGACTCACAATAAGTCAAATGGAGCCCACACAAATCATGGAGGAGGATTGGTTTGTTTGTATGTCCAAATCCTTGTGTAATGGCAGTTAGCATAAAGGATGTATCCAGCGCATAAAAAGCCTCACACATTGAGGAAGGAGGAAAGGTAAATTTGCATGAAGTACTATGCATTTGATTAGAGGGCCTAGTATGTTAATGAAATGGTGCTCCCTCAGCAAACTGTAAGTCCACAAATGAAGGCCTCATGCATTTGAGGCAGGGAGGACCCATGTGAATGGGGAATGTGAAAGACCTAGAAAATTCGGTGCACACATGTGATGTGGGGAGGCACATTTTATGTAAATAGCCAACACATGAATGGGAGCTTGGCATATATAAATGAAGACATGCGTAAGAAGATTTCGGAGTTGCCTTCACACATAGCAACCAAAGTGCCAACGTGGGGAATTGAAGTAGGAAGAGCTCTTTTGTGCATATGTTTCTATAAACCATTATTGGGGACATATTTTAATCAATTCATGAGATGTGATTAGACCAGAATTGTCTGTATGTGAAGGAAATGACAAGTTGGTCCCCTGTGCAATACAATCAAGAGGACTACCAAAGCAATTGGTGCCTCACACAATCCAAAGAAAGGGAGGCAGTGTGAATGGAAGGAATTTCACAAGGCACTAAGTGAATGAAATTTATGAAGAATAGGCAGTATGTGTGTGTAAAGAGAGGGGCTAACCTTGTGCAAGACAAAGAGGCTACCTTGCTTGATATATATGATGCCCTATGCATATGATAGAGGAAAGCCCACGCAAACATGAAGAGGAGCCCTGCATTAAGCAGTAAAGGGGTTGTGTGCATGGGAGAAGACATTGGGTATCTTGCACAGGTAACGAAGGGGAGCCTAATATTTTTTTGATGCTTCACACAAAATGGAAGAGACCAACAATAAAAGAAAGCCTACGTAAGATGAGGGAGGCTCATACACATGCAGTGAGCCACCTGTGTGATAACACCAATGCAAGGTAGAGGATGTGAGTTATTGATATATAGAAAATATGAAGACTTGCGCAAGTATGAAGGTGATTGTTCATGTGGTGTGAGTTCTAGGCCAAGGTGTTGAAGCTCACGCACCCAGCTATGGTAAGAATAAAAAGAAAAATACAGAGGTAATGTATTGGGATATATCCCACATGCGCTAGGTGTAGGGAAAGTAAGGTGTCTATAACCACTAGCACCTAGGAATTAAGTAAATTGAAGTAAGAAGAGCCTTGTGTGGTCACCTCATGTTTGTGGGCCCACCTTGGTGTGTGCATGAGTTGGCATATTAGGCAAAATTTTATTGAAACTCTTTAAAACACTCAAATTCCTTAGTCCCACATGCATGCTAAAATGGGCACTTAAGATGTTTATATGCAACCCTCCACACATATGAAATAGATTAAAGAGATGGAAACTCTCTGCTCACGCAAGCTTGGAGGTCACCTCAGTTTCCATTTCGGTGGGCCCAGATTGAAGAAATTTTGCAGACGGCTAGTGACGGTGATATGGAAAAAATGGACACGTGGTGCCTGGTCGCTTAGTCGCGAAACCAAATTGCTAGTCAACTGAAAATCTAGAGACCTGGAGATAACCACCAGTCATGCAGTCATGTGATATAGATATTTAGAGGCCGATCATTCAGAGACCTTGAGACAATGTAGTCACCTAATCTCTTGAAGTCTGGCAGTTGGCAGAAAAGGTCTAGAGATCCAGAGACTAACTGTGGTCACCAGATCTCTATATGCTGGCAGTCAAGTGGTGAAGATTTAGAGACTTGGAGAACACTTGTTGCGAGGTCACTGGAAGAAATATTTAGAGATTTGGAGACTTGTAGATTCAGAGACTAAAGAAGGTCACCTAATCTCGCATCAGACCCAGGGTTAAGAAAAAGTTTGAGAGATTTGGAGACTAAGGGCATTCTCCATGTCTCTAAAAGAAAGCATGGTTAAGAAATAGCTTCAGAGCTTTGGAGACTAAAGCAGTCTCCAGATCTCTAAATGGACTGAGGTTAAGGTTGAGTTTGTCCGAGCACCCAATCAGAGCATGCCACTTGGCAACATCTAGTGAAGTCTGAGCATAAAAGCCAGAGTTAAATGCATAAAAGATTTAAAATTTGATATAGTTCAACTTTATAGATAAACTCAAATTTTTCAAATGACAAAGCTTGCTCAGAGTTTTAAATTCTGCAGGTTCATTTTTTGCCCAAATATAGGAGTGTAATATATTTCTGGAAACACAAGAAGATGACGGATGCAATGGCAGTGGATAAAATATAATATGATGGAGTTGGTGAGAGTAGTAATGGTTTTTAATCTGAGATTAGATATGGGTAAAATATTTTAGACAAGACAAATTTGAAAGTCTGGCAAGGGGGAATGGATGATATCTTTTGCAGATCAGATTTTTGTTGATTGGGTTTTCTTTGCAGGAGGTTTTCCTTGGTTTCGTAAATAAAAATCAGATTTCTTGATTCCTTCAAGGCTTTTATTCTCTTAGAATGACTTCCCAAGAATGTTTTACAGAGGATTGGATTAGTTTTTAGAGGAGAGAGAAGGCAAATAAAATTAGATTTCAAAGCAGATAGGTGTTTGTCAAGCATAGATTTTAGGGTTTCTTCTTCTACTTTTTATTCTCTTTTCTTCTCAGTATTAGGGGTTCATGTTCCTGGTTTGGTCTTCCTATTCTGTTTAAGGGTTTCAGACTGGTTCTGCCCTTCTCTTAGGAGACTTTACAGCAGGTTTCCAAATAATTTTGAATGTATTTCTACAAAGCAGATTTCTCAATTTTGTCTATGCTTTGAGCTTCTTGTTATTAATGTATTGAAGCAAGATCATTTCAATGAAATACAGTGTAGTTCTTGTTCTTTTTTGATTCTATCTCTTTACATTTTTGTTCTTGGTCTTGTATGTTTTATTTGTAAAGCATCTAAAAACATACCAACTACAAGGTATAGGCACTCATTAGGGTTTTTTGTGCAACCTTTATTAAAATCATCAAACACTAATTTATCATTACCAGTACTTTTCTATTTTAAATTCATACCTATTGTAAAGGGACTGGATCTAGGTGATATAGTTCAGCTTATTGATTCCTTGAAGAGAGAATCAAAAGGTTATCCTTCCTTGAGTCAAACTCAGAAAAAGGAGAAGGATTCACATCCTTATTCCACTGTTCTATGTTGTTACATTTATAGCATCTCTTGTTAGACTCTGTGTCAGGATATTCTCAGCTGTTTGTAGAGTTATCATTTGTTGAAGTAATCTAAAACATAATAGCATAATAGTGAAGACCTAATCCACCATTTGCAAGTTTACTTGAAACATAGTAAATCCAATCATAGGCAATACCTACCTGAGTCTTGTAGAGCTCAAAGTAGAAGGAAGATCTTATCCAATCCTCATCAATTAGACTATTTCTTGCAAACTTGGAGCCCTTTAAACTGATAATTAAGCCTATATATTAGCCAAGTTTGATCCCACAAGAAAAAGCTCGAACACAGGACATCCTATCTAGTGGGTGTATGATAAACTCCTTTCAGAGGTCTTCAAGCCTTGAGAACCAAGGTTTCACGCACCACTTGGGTACTAGAGGAGAGCTACCATGCATCTTATGTCATCGATTGGATTATTAATCACAACCGCACATTTATATAGCGATTAGGATGGAGACCTAGCTTTGGCCTATTATCACTTGAGGTCATCCCCTGGGGTGTTCAAGGTGAACTTCTTGGTGCAAGCCAAGCCTCTCTAAAAGAACTATATCGATTTATCTTCACCCAAGATCTATGAAGGTGAGGAGAGAGGATACATCTATACAACCCTTAGGGATTTATACATCATAAGACACATCAAGTAGCAAAAGAAAAGAAGCAGATTCATTTCCCCAAGTCCCTATGTAAGCATCTATCAAGTAAGTCTGGGTTTCTGATTATCTTAAAAAGACAAGAGCATAGTCCCCTATTACTAACAAGATACCCCCAGTGAACCTATATTTAAGATGCCTAATAAAAACTTCTAAATCAGACACAATGTTTTAGCAGATGCTTCAAGGCAACCTACATCAAATTTTCAGTAGTCTTTTGTTTTGCTCTTTTTCACACGTCCTACAAGAAAATGTTTTGATTAATATCTTTACTGAAGTGTCCTACAAACTAATTAGTCCTATCAGAAACTCATAAAATCAAAATAACACCTTATCAATCCAAAGTATTCACTACTAGATCACTAAGAAATTAGAGAAAATTATTGATTCTATTCAAAGCAATGAATTAGACTCATACGAGTATGTACTGTAAATAGTATGAGTATCCCTAAGTTATGGTACGAGCTAGGATCCCATCTTGTACTAGTCTATATGAGTGCTCATACAAGCAAAGAGACTAGTGTTTAACCAGAACAAGAGAAAACTGTGCAATACACTAAAGATTTTTCGTATGAGAATGTGTTGGGTCTAGTATGAGAAACACTTATATCAGATACAAGTCTTGGTACAAGCTTGTACTATCCTGTGAGAATGCTCATATGAGAAAAAAGGGTTAGAGTATGGAAATTGAGACTTGAAATTTTTGAAGTGTCAAACTTGATTAAGTGGGGACAGAGAATGAAAAATCTCGGCCCCACGGTGGGTGCCAAAATGTGTGCGCTAAAATGTGATTACGTTAAACACACTTCAATGAATCATTGCTTGATCTAGTTTAAACAAATTGAAAACAAGGACATTCAAGAGAGATCAAATCGATCCATTGCCTCCTAGTAGATTCATGTTTGGGATGCTCTCAGATTCATTGCATTCTAGTGACATGAAAACAAATCTAAATGAAGGATTTAACATGCATGTAGGATAAGATGCAAATTTATCCAATTACTAATTAATGTTCATACAATTAATCAAAAATTGAGTTTTCATATGTGATTAATATGCAATGATAATAGAGATACTAATATATCATGAAACTATGATTAATCCATATTAAGCTTGAAATAAGATGTTCCTATCAAATGTATGCAATAAACTATCAACTTCAATGCAAGAATAACTTAAATGCTTAGAAATCAAAATGACAACACTACTTTAGCAAAAACCTGGATGCTTGTGATGAGAATGAATCTTTCTTATATAGAATTGAACTAGAAATTAATGGTCAGGATTGATTGAGAATGAGAGGTGAAGATTGATTTGAAGATTCAGTCTCAGCAGAAACTTTATAAATCAACTAGAGAGTTCAGTAGATGAATTTTGGATATTTCAAAAGATTGTTGAGTCAACTGGATTGATTCTTTAGCTAACTATCTTGTTCCCATTTTATAAGATTGAGTTGATTAAAGGTTTCCAAAAACTATCTTTTGATGACATAAAAATGCACTTTAAGATTTTAATAATAAGTTTAATGCATTTTTGTCAAAAAGGTGGTGAAATAATCAATTTAAATCCCTTTTATAATTTGTTGACAATTATCTTATTCATTTAATCAATATTTAGAATATTCATTAAATAAATAGTTAGATATTTGATTAAATTTATTTACTTAATTAACCTCTGAATCATTAATTAAATAAATAATAGGAATCTAGTATAATTGCCAATAATGCCTAAGATTAGGAATTGATTAATCATTGTTGGTTCAGTGAAAAAATCAGGATGAAATATCAATCAAGTCAATTTGATGAATTTAGAGAGCCTTGGGTTAGGACTTAAGATAATTTATTTAAATGAAGAATAATTTGAGACCAGGGCATATGGTTTTGGGTGACCATTTTTTAGTGATTACACGCACAACTCAATATGAGTAGATGCGTCACTTCACACTGTCGGCTCCACCAATTTAACTGAATATTTCTTCTCATGCTGAGATACATTATGCCCTCTTAACCAAACATTCTTAAATCTTATCCAAACACAATACCAAGCATGCATATCATAATGATAGGTGGAACTAATACAATAATATAAACAATGTCAGCTCCATCAGATAAACTCAGGAAACTATAACTGGCAATTGGAAACATCATAACTCAATATGTACTACACAACTAACTCTACATCCATGAACATAGCTTCACTAACATGTCTACAACATAAATATAAATGTGCAAGGCTCCATTATAACCATACTGCAAATCACATATAGAACTCTTCCTAAGACCTGTCAAGAACACTATTGAAACAAACTGCTACACCACTATCTGTACTCAGAATCAACCTCTGTGCTTATGATATCATTCTAATAACATATCTAGGAAAAATATGCTCAATTTTATCTCCATAAGTCTTCCATGCACATTTCTTACCATATGTTGTCATCAAAGACAAACATACAGTCAACACTAGCCTGCTGGCAAATCTCCAACATTAATGTGTCCTAAGACCCCATATGAGCTCTTAAGACTCCTTAGAACTGTTAAGATGTATTCTTTGTTAGAAAATGGTTAGCACTCCCCTTGGGCTTCTGGACATGTCTTAACCACCTCCTATGTCTTCTATAAGTCTATTGGTTGTATCAGGCATTAATAGGTCGATCTTTTGGTGCAACAAAAACTACTATCTTGTAACAAGTGGTATCAGAGCTTGGTCACAAGTTTGAATCCCCTCGGGTAATGCTGAGGGGGATATTTTTGAAAAATGGCCAGCACTCCCATCGGGATTCATGACATGGCTTAACTACCTCCTGTGTCTTATATAAGTCTAGTGGTTGTATCGGGTATTAAACGGTCAATCTTTTGGTGCAACAACAACTGATAGCTTGTAACAGATGATACAGATAGGATTTACATATGTAGATTACTAGGAATATTAGGATATGGATGGATGGCATTGGATTTCTTGGGGGTAGCCTGTAGCTAGATACCAATGACAAGGGAAGTGCTAGGTGATGGGAAGATGGATAAAATTCTTAGGGATGTATAGATAGAAGGATGAGGAGACAAGGATTGGTGGATGGAGGAAATTCTTAGAGATGTAGATAGAGGAAATTCTTAGGGATGTTGATGGAGGAAATTCTTAGGGATGTGGATAGAGGAAATTCTTAGGGATGTTGGTGGAGGAAATGCTTAGGGATCTTGATAGAGGAAATGCTTAGGGATGTGGAGATGGAAGGATGAGTATACAAGGATAGATGGATGGAAGGATTTGGATGGAGGAAGATAAGAATTGGGAGATGAAGGGATCAGGGATAAAGATGGGAAGACATGAAAGTATGGGGAGATGAAAGTAAGATGGATGCAATAAGGATGGATGGAAGATAAGGATTGGAGGAAGATACGGATTTGGATGGGGGGGATAAGGATTTGGATGGAGGAATATATGGATTAGGAATGAGGATAAATATGGAAAGACATGAAAGGATGGGGAGATGAAAGGAATATGGATATGATAAAGATCTCCAAGGAATAAAGATTCCTCTAGTTTAGGATAGGTGATTAATTCAGAGGCATTAGGAGGGGTGTGATGGGATAGAAGATATGACAAAAAGAGGATGAGGAAGATAGAATGAAGATTAGGATAATAGGTGGATGATGGAAGTGGATGGAAGATAATATGATAGGAAGGATGGATGGATAGAGGATAGGTGGATAAAAGTTGTGATTGGAAGACAGATGCCAAAAAGGTGCCCAAAAGCATGTATATAGGGTGGCCTTTATTTTCTTATCAAGATTCGAAGGAGGATGGTAAAGGTGAAGTGGCTAAGATATGATAGGTACGAGAGGAAAATGGGATGGAGGAGGTGTTGGATAGGATGTTCTAGAGGGAATTACCCCCAGTTGTCAAGTGGGACTAGATGGAGGGATTACACATGACGCATGTTTACTAGGTTTTCATCATGGTACTTGTCCAAGGTGCTTGATTTCCAAGTTTTCACCATTGGATGGATGTTTTTCTCTTCTTTTCTCTCTCTTTTCTTTTCTTTTTTGATATTTTTCTTTATTTTTTGACTTTTTTGACTTTTTCTGACAGGATGTTGATACAACCTTATTAGGATGGATGGATTATGAAAATACATGGATGAGATGGTTGAAATGGGGGATATGTGTGGGGTGAGGGATATGGTGGTAGAAAGTGTTTGGATGGAAGGCTAGAAAGTGAGCATGATAGGGGGATGTTGTCAAGACCAACATTGGCACATGTTGTGAGGTAGGTGGATGGAATGGATGAGAAGTGAATGGTACATGTGGATATGATAGAGGATTTTTGATAGGAGATCTTGGGGCAAAAGGATCCAAAATGGATTTAGGAGATGGAGGAGGGGAATGATTTGTTGGTGGATTTGTAACTTTGGATGCCATTATGGATGTTTCTTTTAGATGCATTGTGTCTTTTTCCTTTGGGCTCCACATAGTTTTTTCTTTTTCTTTGGTGGGCCTTCGTGGCCTTTGGGATGTATTGGATTTCTTGATTGGATTTTTCTTTTCTTGAGCATGTCTTTTAGAGTGGACATGGAAATATTTATATTGTTGTGGATAGTTACCTTTATACATTTTTTGAGCTGGCATCCAAATATATGTGGGTAGAACTAGATGGATCATGAGAGTTTGTATGAGATGGAGGAGATATGAATGAAAAGATGGAGTGAGATTGGCAAATAGGAGATGTGGGGATGTACCTTTGTTGATCCTGACTAGGAACATATAGAATGAAATTTTTATGGTGGGTGTGAGGGAGATGGGATTAGTGGATGAAGGATTGAGTAGGATAAGATGGGGGATGATATTTTGGGATGTAAGGACCCAAAATGGATGTGGTACATGAAGGATATGTGATGGTATAGTTTGGGATATAGGGACCCAAAATATATTTAGAGGATGGAGGAATGTGGTAGGTTGTCTTGGGTTATTATGATGGAGGAGGAGGGATGACATTATATGTTTTGGAGGAACGACAAGGAGATGTGATGGTGGGTTTGGAAGTGTGCTTGAATTTGGCTTTAGTTGTACCAATATTTCTAGATGAAGTGTCTTCAGATGTGTGACCAATACCACATAATCATGGATGTTTCTCTATCCTGGATAGTCTCCAAAGTTCCTTGTTCATGGGCACCTAGGCCTTTACCTTGACAATTCCATTTCTTGAGAATTTTATTCAAGCAAGGATACTTGGTACTTGGGGAATAAGATAAACATCCAATATTAGGTTCCGTAGTGGAAGATATGAAACTTATGTCTTCTACTTCAAGTGGGGCACCATTGAAAAATGTAAGTGGCCCAAGGGGATAGAGTGATGGTGGAATATGTGTTAGAGGATCATGAAGTGGAAGAGATGGCATGATGGGATCTTGACTAGGATTGGGAGATGGTAATGGATTTTGAGATGGAGGAGTGGATGGGAGAAATAGATCATGCAATAGAGGAAGTGGGATGGTAGGATCATGAAGTGGAAGAGATGGGATGATGGGATCTTTACTAGTATTGGGAGATGGTAATGGATTTTGAGATGGAGGAGTGGATGGGAGAAATAGATCATGAAACAAAGGAAGTGGTATGGTAGGATCTTGATTTGGAGAAATGGATATCGATGGATCATGAGATGGAGGAAGTGAAGGGATAGGATCTTGATTTAGGTTGATGGATATTTCAACATGCATTTGGACAATATCTTGACTTGATAGGATTGGTGTGGATGGTGTGATGGGGGATGTATGGATAGATTCTTTAGATGGGGTATATGGAAGGACAAGAGATTGTAAAATTATGATGGAGGGAAGGAGAGTGGACTCATGAGGTTCATTGGATGTGCTTTGGATAATTCTAGGAGGAGGAGATGTGTATGGTGATTAGATTGATTCAATAGATCAAAGTGACTCAATGATGCTAGGAGATGGAAGAGGATCAATAAATGGGGTAGATGGAGAAGGAATGATGGATGTGGGGGGTGATTAGGCATCATCACTAGTGGGTTCACATAAGGGAGTGAGGTGACATGACTCATCAACTTTAGGAGAGGGTTTTTTAACTATCTTCTTTGTGAAACTCCTTGGAGACTTTTGTGATGGAGGTTGAGGTGAATGATTAAAATGTGTAGATTGCGAGAAGATAAGATGGTCCACATGTGATGGTGTGGAAATGGATTGTGAACTTGTTTGAGGAGATGACTATGTAGAAGAGGATGTGGAGGATGGAATGACTAGATAGTTCACATAAGTAGGCACGGAGGTGTCTTGTGAAATGGATTAACTAACTGATGGTTTAGGGGTGATGGATTGAGGTATGGAATATGAATTGGATTGAGGGATGCATGTTTCTTTTGGAAGGGGATTTATGGTAATGTAGGTTGGAATGGAAGATGGTGGATTGAGATAGGATGGGGGAGATGGGGGAGAAAGGTAGGATATAGTGGATAGTGGATTAGCAATAGCATGGGGATTATGGTGATGGATTAGAAGACTAGGATCATGGATTTGAAAGTGGGCCAAAGGATAAGGAGATAGAGGATTTGGATGGGGAATGTAGCTAGTAGTGTTGTTGTAGAAAGGGGGTGTTTAGGATATGACCATTTAAGAAGACGGAGGTAGGAATGATGTATGTGGGGGATATGTAGGCACAACATAGGAAGAAGGTGTGGACAAATGTGATAATGGATTTCCCTTGTCAAAGGTATGATACATAGTACTAGTTGGTATGTATGGAGAAGTGATGGGGTAGTTTGGAGGAATGATTTGGTTTTGGGGGATGTTTGGAGTAAGATTGCTAATATTTTCAAAGTATTCATCATGATCAACAAGAATCTCATCATCATTGGAATATGATAAGGTGGGAGAAAAGGTGGGATGACCAAACTCATCATAATAGAATTGAGACATGTTGATTTGCAGATGAGTGGGATAGAGATGGAGGAATGAAGATGGATGGAAAGCTAAAGCTTAGATTAGGGTGACCAATAAGCTCAGACATGGATTTGGATTAATCTTAGGATAGGAGAAAGGAATGACTCTAAAAGAAGATGGAAAAGGGGATGAGGGATGACCAAGATGACTTGACTAGCCTAGGATATGGGTGGGGGGAAACAAAACTAGATGAAAAAGATGCAGGATGAGAGGAAGACCATGATTGTGAGACTAGGATGATAGGATTCTAGAAGTTTGGATGACTTCTGGACTGGAGGATTTACATGGAAAATGATTTTTGTGTAGAACTTTGTAGATCTCTATAGTTTTGTTGACCATTAGTTCTTCACACTTAGTCATATATCTAGCCAATGATGGTCAGTCATCACTGTGACTGAGTCATTTTGTAAAGGCTGAGTTATGTATTGTATACTTATCGAGAAGTAGTACTGTCGAGTAAAGTCATGGTCACTATGTGTTTGTAATATGTCAATTTTAGTTTTTGATGAGTTACATATACAATGATTACCGAGTGATAGAGAAGATTAACAGATGTTGAGTACAGTTAATGCCGAGTACCAGGAATAAATTTTACTGAGTTAGCTAGGAATGACATACAAGTTTGAAATGGCACAATGATTGAGGTAAACCATTTTTGGTAATAGTGGTGTTTTGTATTTTGTTTATTGAGTTAATTATGCATCCATCTTATCATCATTGATCCCTATGTAATACCTAGAGCCAATCAAAAAATTGTATAGCTTAAGCGACAATTGAAATAAATCTGAACTGTAGATCTTGAATCGGCAAAACATTTTGGTTATTATATAAAGTCAAGATCTAAAACAAGAGAAGTGTGTGAATCAAAGAGAAAAAGAGATTGAATGAGTATGAGAGAATGATCAGAGAGGTATAATCAGAATAGTCAAGTATTCAGACATAGTCTAGTGACCGAGATAAGCAGTGAAAGGACAGAATCAAGAAAGATCAGATAGAAGAGATCACCAATATACAGTAAAGAGGAGATCTATAATCTGCATATAAGTGCAAACTAAAAGATTAGGTACTGAGACATTTTAACTAGTGTATCAAGATAAATCTCTTAACTGAGTAGTCTTAACAGACTTTATGTAATCTCTTTACCGAGTGCTTACTTTTTTGTAAGCTTGTAAATCCTTTAACAAGGTAGACTGTATAAGTCTTTTAGCTTTTAACAAAGCAGACCTTTCATAGGGTAGATCATGAATTGATCACATTTTGTAAGCCTTAATAGGAAAAACTTATTACTGTAGTAGTGAAGATTTGTGGGTGTCATCCCCACCCCAGTTTTACCTTTCAAGGGTTTCTGGGTTACCACAATCATGGTGTCATGAGTGATTTCATGTATGATGTGTAATATGTTTAGTTGCTTACAATGATCAAGTTTTGTTTATGTCATGCATAAAGTTTTATCAGATTGAAAAGGTTAAAGTAGGTAATATCTGATTTTACCCCCCCCTCTCAGTATTACTTTCCCACTTATATTTCCAACAAACTCTTCATTTTTGTATGTCCAACAAATATTTTCACTAATTCTATAACTTTAAATACACGCACAATAAAATATATCTTAAGGAATTTTGGATTGACTTAAAAACCTTTTCTCATTAACTTGGGAATACATCCAAGAGCTAATCATAATATAGTCACCACCAAGCATGCAATGGCTCTAGTCATGATGTTGTATTAGTTGGTTCCAAATGCTCAAGGATGGCATGATATGATGAGTGTCTTGGGGAGATTACTTTTCTCCTTTCACAAAGATTAGAAAGCCTTCAGGGGTAGATCGGGAAGCCTCTGATTAATAGGTGTCTAATAAGGTCTATGGCATCCTCCCAATCAGTTTGTATGCACGTGACTCACTTAATAGACTAGTTGACCATGCTGAAATAGTAGGGATATTCACCCACCCTAGGCTACCATCAACACGCATAACCTGATCTTGAGGGGATGAAGTGAGATTTTTCTTAGTGCTTTGTTTGTATACCGATTGGGGAAATACTGGTTTGAGGTTGTTCTCCAAAGAGGAAGCACTTTTCTCTCTAGATAGGCCTCGCTATAGTCAAGTGACTAATCCAAACCTTGATTTTCACCCAAGTTTTTTGAAGGTATGGGGAAAGGGTATAGATTTCACCTAAATGACTTAGATCAATGGATTTGCAAAAAAATTTGAAACAAAGCTCCTAATATCACATCATAGAAAGTTCATTTCCAAGATTGATTTTTAAGTTTTTTTTATGCTATGACTCTCAAACACTTGTGATTAAGATGCAAGGTTCATTTCTTTCTTTGAAACAAAATGCTTTCAGAACTTTAGAAAAAATTGCAAATGTTTATCCCTTATCATTCAAGATTGGATTTTTTTATTCTTTTTAGTATCCCAAAGAAGAAGTGCTTGATTGATTTTAGCTTCAATCTACCTTTATGCACTCTAGATGGAATGTTTTGTTTCTTTTAAAACCCAAATGAAATAGGTGACTTTGATTTGTTCATTCTGTTAGACATTCAAGATTTAGTTTTGCATTCACTTTTTTAAAAAAAAAGAAGGTTAGATTGCTTTTGATTTGCCTTGTTTCTTTTTTCTTAGTTACTCAAGATTAGTTTTAGGGTTCTTTTCTAGGACCAAAAGCAGATATGAAGATTACACTTTGAGACCTTTCAAGATTTTTGAGATTTTGTTTTAAAACCCAAATTAAATGTGTAATTTGATTATTCATTCCATTTATGCATTCAAGATTTGATTTGGTTGATTTTAATCCCAAAGGAAGATGTTTTGCAACTACCAAAAATTAAAGCTTTCTGGAAAATTAAAAAAAATTAATTTTTTTTCACCGAGTGTAGACAAAGTGTGCAAATGAAAATATGTGCAAATGAAAATATGCACAGAAAACAATATGCATAGACAACAAACTATGAAAAAAAGAAACAAAAATTATACCTGACAAACGACGTGACTTTCGAGGAGTGTAGATGACAAAGTACAGTCGCAGTCACCAAACCCCACATACAAAAGTCTTAAGGTGGAGATACTAATTTACACAAATGACAATTCCAATTTGGAGACTCCAATGCATTACAGTTTTATGAGAGGATGACAATTTGATGATATTTTACAAATTTTTTATCAGAAACCCCTAGAAACATAGTAGAAATACATGGTGGGGGTCCCATCAGGTGTGCCAAAATATGAGTGATGTGAACCTAACCTATTCTAAGCATGCTAAGACATTCAAACATTAGTTCAAATAGAGCATACATGACATATAGTAAAACTATTCACAAAACCACCTCACATTGAGCAAAAACGGGAGCACTTGGGTCCCATTTGATTTTCTCATTTAAGAGGGACGTGGGTGTGCTCTCCAAGAACAATGAGAATATAACCAATACAGATGAGGGTAGATTAGGACCATATGAAATCCATGGAGACCCCAAAAGTGGCACAAAAACTTGGTATGGGGAACCAGTTTTTCCCCTAGGGTTCCAAGGATGCAACTGAATGCAAGATGCAGATTAAGCTATTGATGAGATGTAGAAAAGAAATGAAAGTTCATTTAATTTAGCATGGATATGATTAGAGACTAAAGATGAAATGCAAATAAATAAATGAAACTATGGTTTATCCATTTTAGCTAAGCTATGTGATCTAAGATGCTGAAAAATATGAAAGGATTAATCTAACAATGCCAAAATATACTAAAAGCTAGAACTAAATTAGCATGATAAAAATGCACAAATAACTTGGAATGAAGGACTCATTTCCTCATGGAAGGCCTCCTAATTATAGGATTTTGGCCAAGGCCTTAGGTTAGGATGGGTAGTTAGGGTCAGGGGTAGAGTTAGGGGTAAGGTTAGAAGGGACATAATTGGCATTTATGGTTGAAAAGCCCAAGGGTTGCTTAGACATGTGTGAGAAACACTAGGGAAGTGTGTTGGGGGACAAGAGTGGAAGAAGGAGACAGGTCTTCATTAAGAGTTTGCAAGAGACAATAATGAGGGTGTAAGGGGTTATTAATGAGTTTGTAAGGCTCATTAATGAGGGTGTTGACTTTGGGGTCAAGGGGAGAGGGTTAGGCTTAGAGGGTTAGGAATCACCCCTTAAGCTAGGTTAGGGAGTGATTAGGGGTGAGAGGATAGGTTTAGAAGTTTCTAGATGCATTTTCGGATATTAAATAAATATTTAATTTATTTAAATGGGATTTTGGTTAAGCACTTTATTTATTAAATTGAATTAATAAATAAGAGGGATTAATATTTAAATTTGATTTAAATATTTTTGGGAGTGATTCTTTAATTAAATATATTTAATTAAAATAGAGGAGGATAATAACAATAACAATTATTTAATTAATTAAATAATTATGATGTCATCATGACTTTTATTAATTAAAATATTTTTAATTAATAAGTTATATTTTAGGTGTCTACACATTGTATCTGTAATACCCCAAAAATGGGCTATAAGTTCATTAACCTTCTACATCGACAAATTGAACGAAATCGACATCAAAGTCCTAACCTAAGGCACATCTACACATTATCGAATCCTAATTGATTTTATCCTAAATTTTGCATCAGGGAATATTCCTAGCAATATTCCTAATTATCCTAATTATCTTTAATTTAATAATTATTTGGTGATAAATCCTATTTATCCTAAAGTTTGATTGATTGAATATTCTGAATATTTAATTAATTAGATTTAATACTACCACTTAATTGTTTAATTAAATTTAATTAAATTATTCTTAAGTTGTATTATTTAATTTTGACAATAAATCAAAAATCTTATGACTAATTGATTAAATTCCTATTTAATTAATTAAAGTCAGTTGTCAATATTTAAGAATATAGTTTTTGAATAAAAGTTTGATTTAATAATTGATTAACCCATAAATAAATTATTTTAATTTTAAAATCAATTAAGTTGAGAATAAATCACTTTATTTTTAAATTAATTCAAATTAAATCATGCACAATCAGAAAAGCAATCAACTTTAAAACAACTTTAAATCAACTTTCAATTTCAATTTGTTAACTTTCTAAACTCAACATCTGATGATGAGTTGAAAAAGAGAAATAAATCTCTATTTTGAGATAAAAATTGTTTTTGCATGATTTTATGAGTTTATTTATTCTTAATTTCTTGTTAACTCAAAAATCAACCTGAGTTTATCATGAGTGATTTATGGCTTTTTTCAATGCATCCTCAAGCCCTAGATTTCTATAAAAACAAGGCTCAACTCTTCACAAATCCCTCTCTAAATCTCTCAAGCTTTCAATCAATCAATATCTCTCTAAATCCCTCAATCTTTCAATCTCACATCACTTGAATTTGCATAATTACTCTAGTGAATTGGCGATTGAAGGATTGAGCACTTGCGACAGGCGATTTGTGAGATCTTTCATAGTTGATTATTAGCTTTTACATAGTTTCATATCATAGATTTCATCTTCATATCATTCTTAGATTAAAATTGCATTCCATTTCATTCATATAACTTAGATTCATACAGATTTCATATTACTACATAGAAAATCCAAAAATATAGCTTAATCTACATTCATAGTCTTTCATATTTTTGCATTCAAATCCTTTGTTTAGGTGTTGCATTATCACTAATCTCGATTCCAATCTAAGAACATCATACTCACACCTACTAGAAGGCAGTAAATCGCCTGGTTAGCATAGTTTCAATTACTTGCAAATTTCAATTTTTGCTAACCTCTAATGTTTTACTGAAGTGCTGTGTCTATAGCTAGGTAAAAAATTCACACACACATTTATGGCACCCACCGTGGGGCCCTAAAATGGGTTTCCCTTCTATTCTATCAATATTCTATCATTTCTCTATCAAAATTACCCTGCTGCTGCCTATTCTGGTGTTTTTGAAGTAGTTTTTCAGGTTAAGGGTTTCAAGTTTTTTTCCAGATCTCTGCACAGATTCTCGTGTGAGATTTTTCATCATGTCACGTGAATTTTTGCTGGTTTCAACACTTCCTTGTGTGAGACTTCTTCTTTTGTTATGCAAGATTTTACTTCCTCGTGTGGGACCACATCTTGACTCGCATGAGATTTTTCTCTAGAGACATAGAATTTGTAGATTTGTACTTTCAAATTATTGATTTCTAACGTTTACAGTTTGCTGTTGATTTATCTTGATTTTGTACTTTCAAATGTGTGCTAAATTCTAGATTGTAGAGCATTGGACCTAAGGTATTCTTCTCAAGCTGATAATATTTTGATTTGGACTAAAATAAACTCTCACGTGTCAAGCTTGTGTGACTTTTCCTTCTTTCATAACACAGACTTCATTTTGGGCTATAAAAATGAACATAGATTTACTTTTTGCATATATGTTACACAAAGTAAATAGGCCCTATGAACACTATTTGTGAATGATCTTGAGAGATTGAGCTTCTTTCACTTGTTTATTCATGTGAAGCTCTTCTTGACGAAGGATCCCCTTGTAGGTAGGGAAGGTTATTGAGAGTGTCTCACATTCTACTAGATTTGTGCGTCTTCAACTTTTGATTGATACATTCTCTCTCTAGAGAGGTTGCTAGACCATAAGTAGTTGACATCATAGATCTTTGTGAGATAATCTTGGTCTTAGCGTGTCGGATTAATTTGTGTGCTTTTTTTTGGTTAAAAGTGAAAAGGCTAGAGGACTATGCTCTACTCCCTTTTTGGGTAGTATCAGAAACTCAGATCCTTGAATCTGGAACCAGTCCCCATGTGGTATCTTTTGTGAGTCACCTTTAGAGAGGGTTAACCATAGTGTAAATTCCCTTAATTGGGTCAACCACATGGATGGAACCTCAAGCGGTAATAGCCATTTTCACTGTGGTAGCAGTAGCCACTATATAAATGTCCTTGTGGAGGAAATCTTCACAGGTGTGGTCTCTTGTTGGGCTGTTAGATCTCCCTAGTAGATCCTGATTGATTAATTTCTCAGACTATGTCAAAATCCTGGTGCACCTAGATTGGAGTTCACCCTCTTGAGATCACAAAATTTGCAGAGTCAGACCATTACTACAAACCCTAGTGAGGCCAATTTTTTATTTTCTAGGAATATGTGCGTTATTGAAAAACTTTTTGGAACATACACAAGTAGTATTTCTAGGGATTAGCACAATAAGTCACTATTGCTTGTTCATGCAAAAGGTTGCTTTTGCCCTTGTTCATTGTTTTTAGATGATTTCTTGCTTCCCTTGTTTGTTGTTTTGCGTGGTTGATATCTTCTTGGTTACTTGAAATGAACTGTTACACAGATCTTCAAAATTTACAAACAATTTGATACTAAAACACTCAAAAAATTGCAAAATCTACGCAAAAATCCTTTTCTGGTGTGAGAACTGAATATTCTATCAAAGAATAGCTAGTGCTGTGTCTCAAAATTTGTGCCTCGAAAACTATACAAAACTATCAAACTATGTCCTTTTATCACGTGATATTTCATCTTTCTAAGCATTCTTTCACGCGAGGCAACACATTCTCCTGCGCATCCTGGTACTTCCTCACGCGAAACAACATTCTCTCACATGAACCTGTCCTAAAATTTGCAAAATAGTGAGCTTATTCCTATCAGTTGGTCAACTTTCTGTCAGATTTGATTTTTGTTTGGGGTCTGTATGCCTATTTTCCTATTGCACACTATCTGGAACTACATGTCTAGAGTTGAGAAACACATCCTGGAATCTGTCAAAGAAATCATTGTGTCAGAAATAGAGCAGAGCCTATAACGAATCCTTTCATTTTACTAAAGTGGTCTCTTGAGTCTGATCTAGCCTTCTGATTTATTGATTTGAGTCTTTTTCATCTTGTGTCAAAACCTTGTCAAAATTATCTTCAATATTCAATCTTTTTACTAAACGGCTAAGTGTTGTGAGCTCATGCCCACCATCTGTTGGGAATCTACCCACACTACTGTGGCATAGTATCCTTCACTTACATCTAATCTATTCTTTAATCACTTCAATCTTGACAAGGTTGCGTCATTCGATCTTCTTGAATCAGATCTTTCTTCAGTTATCTTCATCTTTCTTTTTTGCTTCACCCAAGGTTAATAGTGGAAACTAGAGCTTCCTCACACAAGAAATCTAGAGAAGCACTCAATACTATCCCTTTGACTACTCACAAGGGTCCAACTCTTGAGCAAATCTACAATTCTGGTCTTTACGAAGACAACGGCCTTGGAAATTTTCAATTGAAAACTGGTTACATACCCCCTCCATCAACTCATGGAGGTAATCAAAAAACCCCTCCTTAATCTAATCCAAGGAGTCCTAAAACTCCTAACATGTCTCATGGAGGTACACATCATGGGTCTCAAGGACATCACTCTCAACATGGTATGGATCAAGAACCCAGACCTTCTGAAATTGCTCGATATCAAAATGATGATGACTTCAAGAAAATGATGAGGCATTTCTTGAAGGAAGATAGAGAAGCATATTTTCTAGAGTTATCTCATTAAGGAGCTAAAATTCCTCCAAACTTTAATGTTGAAAATATCATCACGCAGGAGGAAGAAACTCCTATCATGGCTATGATGAAATAGATGCATGCCATGCAAGTCAAACTTAAAAAACTTGAGAAAGAAAAGGAACCTAAGGACTTCTCCATGGAAGCTCTATGCCCTTTTCCATTTGATAAAGACTTGTACATGCCACCATTCCCTAAAAGAGTGGAAATGCCTAAATATGATAAGTATGATGGAAACTCTGATCCTCAAGATCATGTCAGAGAATTCTGTAATCAATCTATGGAGTTCATGCACGAACCAACTTACTTAACATGTATTTTTCCTCAATCTCTGGGAGGGTTAGCCATTCATTGGTTCTCAAAAATGCCTCCAACTATCAAAAATTTTGAGGAGTTAATCAAACTATTCTATCAGCAATACTCCAACAATATTCAATATTTGGTCACCATGATCGACATCTACAATCTGAAACAATACTCAGGAGAACCATTCCTGAATTTTCTCAAAAGATGGAGGAAGAAGTTTTCTCTATATGCTAGACCCATTCCAGAAACTGAGAAGCTGGAAATCTTCATCAACAGTCTTGTTCTAGAACTCAACTACCACTTGCAAATGCAAAATCATACATCCTTTGATAAGATGGTAGAAAATGCAAACAAAATTGAGAAATTACTTGTGCAAAAAGGAGACATATCACTTCAAAAGGACAAGTATGAATCTGGATCTAGTTCCAAGGACAAGAACAAAAATTGGAACAAGAATAAAGGCATCGTCATAGATGGCATTGTTGATAATATATGTTCCCCATCTAAGGCACCCGCTTTCAATCTCACTATTGGCACCCAAGCCATCAAAGTTGTTGTAGCTAAAACATTTGAATCTAACAAAAAGTCATCTGATTATAGACCTTGGGCTACAGATCCTAATCACAAATTTACTCCTTTTGGAGAGTCCTTGGAATCTTCCATGAAAACTCTACTGGCAAACAAAATCATCTACTTTCCTGAGATGAAAGTCTTTGATCCTGAACCTAAACTGAAATAGTGGAGGGAGAACGACTTCTATGAATTCCATCACAATAAGGGTCGTAAGACTAATATCTACATCCTCTTGAAGCACATCATACAAGACAAAATTGATAAGGGAGACATCATGATTGACAATCATAAGAGCAATAATGATCATACAACATTCATAGAACCATTTCCTAAACATGGTAAAGAAGATTCTTCTTCTCAGCCTCAGGGAAAACTTTAGTAGTGAATATTTGCCAATTGGCGAATTTCACTCATCGAGGACCCAAAATTTGGCCAAAAAAATTGGACTTTTAGGGTGGCCATGTTGCTCGCACTTTATAAAAATTGGGTCCCATGCATAGGCCAATCGCCAGTAGTGATATGGGATTATTTTTATTTTAGCGATGAATTCGCCAATAGAATCTAATTTTTCCACACAATAATTAAATACTTTCACCTACAATTTCCAAAGCTTGTCTTAATTGATGGTCATATTCATCAATATGTGGTCAAAATTTAAGTTAGAGTACAGTTAAGTACAAAGATCTGACATGTGTCTCTGTTCCAAAGACTTTTCATGGAACTTTTTATCCTTTCAAACTTTGGCCTAGAATAAATTTCATTGTGGACACATGTCTTTATTTCAGATACTTTCTCTGGAACTTGGTGTCCTTTAGAATTTTGGCCCAAAATAGGATTTATGCCATTGATTTGGGATCATCCAACGGTTATAAAAAAATACGTTTACTATATGTCAGATGATATAAAACTAACTTAGGACACCTTACTAAAATATTAAAAGTCATTTGAGCTTTCAAAGGTAACTTAAAAGTATTAAATTTAACCTTTAAGTATAATAATTAATTAGGACCCATATAACAATAATGATTAAATGATGGTTGCTAGGTATGTGTACTTCTATCTGTGATTTTCTTCAACAATGAAAGATTCACCAGGATTTTATAGAATTTTCATATAATTGAAAAAAAATCGCCAATTAAATTAATATTTTCTCCTTTCAAAAAAAGAAAATTCACCAACAATATTATTTTTTTCCAGCCAAAATAATGTAGGATTCGCTAGGATTTTACACTTTTTCTAGGGAGGGGGTTTCTTAAAGTTTTCCCTACTCAGCCTAATATGGGTACTAAATTCAATTATGCCTACTCTAGAAACAATGCTATCATCAATATGGTTGAACCATGCCTATCTGAGCATTGCAATGTCATCACAATTGTCAGAAAAGATAGAGAAAATCAATCAGCTAATGCAGTTACTCTATCACAAGCTCAGACACACCTACAAGGACAAATACTAGATTCAGCCAATGTCCCTAAGGTGCCTTTCAATCTTTCATCTACTTCTAAATAGAAGGCTACATCTAAATCTTCAAATCCTAAAGACACAAGGCCTACTTCATATAGTATTGTTCAACAACTCCAGCACACAAATGCAAAAATATCCATGTTTGAGTTGCTTCGGATATCTCCAGCTCATAGAGCCATTCTAGACAAAGCTCTGCTCAGATCCAATGTTCCCGACAACCTTGATTTAGAAAAATTCCAGACTATGGTTGGTCATCTTACGTCTCTGCAATATATCTCCTTTTTAGAGGAAGATAATAACTCCTTGAGTCATCTGCATAACCAGCCCTTGCATATTAAAGTCTTGATCCAAAACAATCATGTCAAATGTGTGTTGATAGATGGGGGAGCTGGTCTAAACATTTGTTCTTTCAGCTTGATTACATAATTGGGATTTTCAAAAATGGCCATTGATCCTAGAAAGAAGATAACTATCAAAGCATATGATGAGAAAGAAAGATCTTCCAAAGGAACAATTGTCTTACCTATCAGAGCAGGTCCTGTCATCAGAGATACTATATGTCAAGTTCTTGATCTACCTTTGGCTTAGAACATCCTGCTAGGGAGACCCTGGACACATGAAATGAAAGCTATTCCTTCTATGTACCATCAGTGTTTTAAATTTCCTTATGAAGGAGTAGAGGTGACGATCCTAGTTGATCTATATACAACTTGCAATACCTTGAAAGAGGGTGTTGATAAACTTGTTCCTAATAATAGGGAATCTTCCACTAAGCAGCTAGACATTGCTTCAACATCCAAGATGGAAGACATTGCTAAAGAGGTTAAAATCAAAGAAAATGGTATGGGAGAATATACTATAGAGCCAGTCTTATCTTTGACATCTCTCGCTATCTCTCCTAAGTCTTATGGACAAATGCTAAAATAGTCTAAAGAACCTCTGGAAGCATATAAAAGAAATTTTGTTGTAGAACAAGTATCTAAACAAGAGTTTGAATAAGATGAAGTTGTGCTCACATGGCTATACAAAGATGAACCTAAATCTCAAGTTGTTCAAAAATGTGATGCTAAAATATCAAATATCCCTTCTAAGTCATATGGCCCAGGAGATAAACTGATCACAAAAATGGGATATACTGGAAAAGGACCTCTAGGACTATAGGTTAAAGGTCTTTTGTCGCCTCTTCATCATTGTGGCCAAGAAAATAAGAATACAATAGGTCTAGGATATAAGAAGAAACCTTTCGGTCTTAGAAAGAACTCCCCACATGTCTTAGAATAGATTGAGCCATCCATAGAAAATCAACTAAAGGGAGAAACAATAGAAGAATCTGATAGTGATGACTCAGAAACCACTGAAGATCTCATTCCCTATGAGCATTTTCCTAAAGAAATAAAAGACCTCCTTGAAGTTGAAGATAATCCAATAAAAAGAATTAATGTAGTAGAAACACAAGAACCTACTATAGAACAAGAGATAGTTGCAACACAAGAACCAGCTAATCTTGAAGACAATCAAATAGACAAAGAGGAAGGTGGTAGTTATTCTAAGACAGATTCCCATGAGTATGAATTCAAATCAGAATCTGAGGGTAACCCTTCTTGGGGTATTCATCCTAACTTTACTCATGTTCTTAGATTTCCTAGAGGCATAGATTAATAATCTAATGACTATGTATGGGGATCCATTCTAGAGAAAGATGAGATTATTATAGATAAACATGTTGATGTTATTAACCAATATGCACCTAAACCCAATGCAAGTCTAGAGAGAAATGATGAACTTATCGAGTCTAATCCATCGATGGCTAAAGTGGACTTCCATGATGACATTGAGCCTATTCATGAATTGAATGTCTTAAGTTGTAATATCACCTTCCAACTCGAGTGTCAGGTTAGGACCAATGATGACAGATCCATATCTGTAAACACTATTTATCAATCTTTCACCACTTTGACTATCCAAAATCTTGAACTTCTTGACCAAACCTCTACAAATATGAGCCAAGGTATTTATACATTTCCCAATGAATATGCCCTTTCTTGCTACCTCAATGTAGTTGAGCCTATCATGACTTCCATCAATGAACCAAGTGTTAGCATGACAGAGTTGGACATCAAGTATCTTAGTCAGAAAAATAAGAATAAGAATAAAAAGAAAAGGAGTTCTGAGGGTGAAAACCACTTTGTGGCAGTCTCAAAACCTATAAAAGTAAAACTAAAAGATGTATCCGAGGGTGAAAACCTCTTTGAGGCACCTAAGGATGAGATATTTGATGTCCTTCTGAGTCATTTATAGGATAGATCTCTAGTTCTAATTGAGCCCACTCAATCCATCAACTTGGGAACAACAGAAGAACCACAGTTGATTCATGTAGTACAATCTTTATCAGAAGAAGAGAAGAAAACATTCACAACATTCCTAATAGAAAAGAAGATCAATTTTGCATGGAAGTATTCAGATATGCCAGGGTTGGATCCTGATCTTATAATGCACCATTTTTCTATAGCTCCCAACATCAAACCTGTTAAGTAGAAATTGAGAAAGATGCATCCACATGTTGCACTCTTAGTAAAAGTTGAATTAGAGAAACTACTAAAATCCGGATTCATCTGTATTATTGATTATGCTAAATGGATCTCTAATATTGTACCTATTTCAAAACTAGACAAATCAATAAGAGTATGCACAGATTTTAGAGATGTAAACAAAGCATGCCCTAAGGATGATTTTCCACTACCTAACATTGATATGATAGTGGTCATGACTCTGGGTTTTGAGATGTATTCTTTAATGGATAGTTTTTCTAGATATAATCAAATAAAAATTTCTCTAGAGGATCAAGAGAAAATTTCTTTTACATGTGCATGGGGTACCTTATGTTGGAATGTCATGCCATTTGGGCTTAAGAATGTTGGTGCTACATATCAGAGAGCTATGACATCTATTTTTCATGACATGATGCATCGAACCATGGAATATTATGTTGATGATACTTTAGCAAAATCTATGATTAGAGATGAACATCTAAATGACTTGAGCAAGATACTAGATAGAATGGAAAAATTTAGTCTCAAACTAAATCCTAAGAAGTGTGCTTTTGGTGTCACTTCTAGAAAGCCCTTAGGATACATAGTTTCAAAGAAAGGAATTGAAGTTGATCCAGCTAAAGTAAAGGCTATCATGGAGATGCAACCTCCCAATAACATCAATCAAATGAGGACATTGCAAGGGAGAGTTCAATCTATCAGATGCTTCATATCTCAACTAGCAGACATATCACAACCTGTTACAAAGACATTACATAAAGGTGTGATCTTTGCATGGAATGAGGAATATGCAAATAAATTTAATCATATCAAGAAATATCTATCAAATCCTCCTATCTTGATGCCTCCTATTCAAGGGAAGTCTTTGATCTTATATGTCTCCACTACAGATACATCACTGGGGGCATTTCTTGCACAATATGATGAGAACAAGAAGGAAAGAGATATATACTATATCAATAGAACATTGATGGCATATGAAAAGAATTATTCTATGATTGAAAAGGCATGTCTAGCTCTGATCTTGGCATCATAGAAATTGAGACATTATATGTTGGCTCATACCACACATTTAGTAGCTAAGATTGATCCACTAAAGTACCTACTAAGCAAAGCTGCCCTCATGGGTAGATTAGCCAAATGGGTCATGCTCTTAAGTGAATTTGACATTAAATATGTTGAAAGAAAAGCTATTAAAGGCCAAGTTATTGTGGATTAGTTAGCAGATGCACCTTTGTTCGATGACACACCAATGCAAATGGAATTTCCAGATTCCTCTATCATGAATCTTTCTTCTAGAGAATGGCAATTGTTCTTTGATGGCTCCTATACACAGAATAGATCTGGAGTAGGCATCTTGTTTATCACTCCTCAAGGATACTCCATTCCTAAGGCATTCAGAATCAAATTTCCTTGTACAGACAATATTGCTAAATATGAAGCCCTTTTAAATGGTATGAAAATAGCAATTGAGTGGAGAGTAATAGAATTAAACATTCATGGAGACTCACAACTTTTAATCCATCAAGTCAATGATGTGTACCAAATGAAGGATAAAAAGCTCATTCCATACAAGAGAATGGTAGATGATCTAAAGAAATACTTTATATCTATCACATTTGAACAAATACCTAGAATAGAGAATAAGGCTACTGATGTAATGGCAATGCTATCTACTTTATTATAGCAGCCTAAACATGAGCTACGCTACGAGTTCCTAGTGGAAGTACTACCTTATCCTACATATGATTCCCCTAAAATTCGCATGATTTGCACTATTGTAGGTCATGATTCATCCAGATATAAAAACCTATTCTCTTATCTCAAAGATCAAATCATTCCTGATACCTTTAACCGCCATGAAAAGAGATACCTTATCCACAATGCCTCTCGATATGTTATCATTGGTCATGATCTGCACATACAAGGTCTAGATGGTTCGCTACTTAGATGTTTCGAATGGGAAAAGTCTCAACATACACTCAAGGAATCCCACAAAGGTATTTGTGGGTCACACTTGAATGGTTTAACACTATCCTAAAAACTTATCAGGGTTGGGTACTATTGGCCGCAAATGGAGAAAGAGTCTATCAAGTTTGCTAAGAATTGTCAAAAGTGTCAGATACATGGCAACCTAATTCATTCTCCAGGGAGAGATCTAATTCCCTTCACTACACAATGGCCTTTTCACCAATGGGCATTTGATCTTATAAGATCCATACATCCTGATTCTTCTAATGGACATACCCATATAATCACAACTACAGATTATTTCACAAAATGGGTAGAAGCAGTCCCTTTAACACAAGCAACTGGAAAACAAATATCTATGTTCATCTTGAACTACATCATATGTCAGTATGGTATTCCACATTCTATAGTCATAGATAATGGTGGACAATTCAAAAATAAAGACCTAGATGATTTATGTGCTAAATTCAAGATTACACAACATTGGTCATCTATGTACTATCCTCAAGGGAATGGATAAGCAGAGGCTTCTAACAAGAATCTATTGAAAATATTGCATCGTACAGTTAATAAGATAGGAAGAGACTAAAATCTCATGATCAATCTAGCTCTCTAGGCCTACAAAACAAGTATCAGAATGCCCACTACGTCTACACCTTTCACTTCAGTTTATGGGTCTAAAGTGGTACTACCTATTAAGGTTGAAATCCCATCACTAAGAATTAGAATGCATGGTCTAGTAACTGATGATGACTATAGAGTGTCTAGGTTGCAAGAACTTGAACTACTAGATGAGCACAAATAAGAAGCATATGATCATCTTAGAGTATATCAAAAAAGAATGTCTAGAGGCTACAATAAGAAAGTCAGACGTAGAGAATTTCAGGTTGGCGATCTAGTCTTGAGAGAGAATCCTAAAAATCAATCACATAGAGAATGCAAGGGGAAGTTTGAACCCAACTGGCTAGGTCCCTTTATTATCACTATTACTTTTGGCTCTAGAGCCTATCAACTCTCAATTATTGAAGGAGAATAGCTCTGAGAACCAATCAACATTCTCCGTTTGAAGAAATTCTATGCCTAAGGCATTCAGTGTATGGTAAAATGTCTTGAAAAAATTTTAAAAATATGAAAAAGTCCTGAAAAAATGAACATCTTGGTGAAAACCTAGCAATAGGCACCTTGATGATTCACAAAAAATCAAAAAGTATCAAAAGTACAAAAAAATTGAAAAAATGAAAAATATAAAAAAATGAGAAGAAAAAAAAGTGCCTTGGTGAAAACCTAGAAATAGGCACCTTGGTAGCAAAAATAGAATCTCTGCCAAGATGGTGAAAACCTAGCAAACGGGTGCCACTTGTTTCAAAATACTCCATCTATCAGTGCAATCTTGGTGTTTCCCAGCTTTCAGTCTGCTTTAGACTGTATATATCCTTGTTTCAAAAATTCAGTCTGTACACCAATCAGCTCAAGTGTATGTATCATATCAATGCTTAACACTTGGGGGAAATCAATGTCCTATCCTATGGCCTCTAGTACATCTTAGATGAGTCATATCCACTCAAACTCCTTTGAAGCTTCATCTAAGTTAGTCAATTAGTCCCCTCTCCAAAAAGGATTTTTCATCTACAACAATGCAATTAAACATCAACACAAATTGAAAACAATCTATGCTTTACATGCTTTTATCTCCTTGTATGCTTACTAATTCACATTGATATTTTTGTATATTGTGTCCCTTCTAGGTCTTTGATGATGTCCTTTATAGGATTTAGAGAGTGATGATTGGGGGCATAATCTTTACTTTGTTTTCTTCTTGTATGTGAAAATCTAACAACTTTGGAAATTCTGGATTGAAATGGTGTCTGTCTGTAAGAGCCTCTATCTCGAATTGGATGGCCATGAGTACCTCGACCATTGATACCCAAAAAATTCAAGGAAGTTTGATCTAACTATTGTCTTTTTGAGTGAGTTCTTTCTCCTACTATGAAACCCGATCTTGCCTAAGGATGTGAATGATAAATGGTCACTACGAGTAATTCACACTGGATTTAGAATGATCTCTTGACTATTTGATGTGTTTGAATGCAAGGCATATTCAGGTCATCACGACGTTTATGTTCTGATGCTTATACAAATTGCTATATCAAAATGGACATGATATTCAGGTCATCCTGGCATTTATGCCTTGGTGCTTATATCTAATCTGACATTCCAAAAACAAAATCAATATTCATATGTCCATGGTTGCCTAACCAGTGGGTATTGTATCGATTCCTGCACATACAAATCAATATTCATATGTCTATGGTTTCATAACTAGTGGACATTGTATTAATTTATTCATTTACCTAAAAGTTCAATGACTAGGTTCTAGGTCTTAGGTTTGCATTTCATTTTGCACTTTGCATGATTGCATGATCTCACAAATTGCTTGAACACTTAAACGATTCTTCAAAACCAAAAATGCTAAACATGACACAAGGACTGAGCATTGTATGAAGGTTCCTCCAACGAAACAGCAAGTAGAATCTTTTTTCGGGATCAAAATCAAAATTTGAGATCATTCATATTATTAACTACTTGCATAATCGACCTTCAATCATCATAGAAATCTAGAATTCAACTTAACTGATTATCTTACATCAAACTATCAAAATTTCAACTTGGTCAACTATAGTCAACTCATGGTTTAACCTAGTCAAACTTGGTCTCCAGGACCTCTAAATGATGCAAAACATGTTCTCGAATGTGTATAACCACTTCTCAAATCAATTAACCTACTTCTAAACCATTTAACACTAACTTTTCTTGTTAGATTTCAATTTTAATCCCGAAGGGGGCATGGTATTGCACATCATTCAAGTCTGTAAATCTAAAATCTAAAAATCAATCTTTCTCTCAGTAATCAAGACAACAACCACGTCTACTTACTGATTCATCTAAAGTCCTCATCACTTGGGGAAAATCTATTATCTCTTGGGGAATATCAGATTCATCGAGATCCATATCAATCTGGTACCCTAAATCTATCTTGTAAATTGTATCAACTTTTCGTAACCATCGGTTCATTAGTGTTATTTCCTTGGCTCTTCCTAACTGATGGGTTTAGGATGTGATACCAATATGATTCATACAAGGACATTGAGGTTTGGAATCAATCACTCACTTCTTCGCAATCATAAGGTTCAGAATCAGGCATTTTGGCACTTTTTCATAATCACCGGTTCATTGTTGATATAGCTAGCATCATCATGATTCCTGGTCATTCTAGACCTAGGTCGGCATCTTTTTTCAATATTTCAATCAATTTCTATCTCAGAAACAGTTAAGCTTTCAAATCAAATCAGTTTCATACATCTTTATCATACACAGACTATCTTTGAACCACTGTGCTTTGCACAGTAATTCAAAGAGGGGCAAAATATAATACCCCAAAAATGGGCTATAAGTTCATTAACCTTCTACATCGACAAATCAAATGAAATCGACATCAAAGTCCTAACCTAAGGCACATCTACACATTATTGAATCCTAATTGATTTTATCCTAAATTCTGCATCGGGGAATATTCCTAGCAATATTCCTATTTATCCTAATTATCTTTTATTTAATAATTATTTGGTGATAAATCCTATTTATCCTAAAGTTTGATTAATTGAATATTCTGAATATTTAATTAATTAGATTTAATACTACCACTTAATTGTTTAATTAAATTTAATTAAATTATTCTTAAGTTGTATTATTTAATTTTGACAATAAATCAAAAATCTTATGACTAATTAATTAAATTCCTATTTAATTAATTAAAGTCAGTTGTCAATATTTAAGAATATAGTTTTTGAATAAAAGTTTGATTTAATAATTGATTAACCCATAAATCAATTGTTTTAATTTTAAAATCAGTTAAGTTGAGAATAAATCATTTTATTTTTAAATTAATTCAAATTAAATCATGCACAATCAGAAAAGCAATCAACTTTAAAACAACTTTAAATCAACTTTCAATTTCAATTTGTTAACTTTCTAAACTCAACATCTGATGATGAGTTGAAAAAGAGAAATAAATCTCTATTTTGAGATAAAAACTGCTTTTGCATGATTTTATGAGTTTATTTATTCTTAATTTCTTGTTAACTCAAAAATCAACCTGAGTTTATCATGAGTGATTTATGGCTTTTTTCAATACATCCTCAAGCCCTAGATTTCTATAAAAACAAGGCTCAACTCTTCACAAATCCCTCTCTAAATCTCTCAAGCTTTCAATCAATCAATATCTCTCTAAATCCCTCAAGCTTTCAATCTCACATCACTTGAATTTGCATAATTACTCTGGCGAATTGGCGATTGAAGGATTGAGCACTTGCGACAGGCAATTTGTGAGATCTTTCATAGTTGATCATTAGCTTTTACATAGTTTCATATCATAGATTTCATTTTCATATCATTTTTAGATTAAAACTGCATTCCATTTCATTCATATAACTTAGATTCATACAGATTTCATATTATTGCATAGAAAATCCAAAAATATAGCTTGATCTGCATTCATAGTCTTTCATATTTTTGCATTCAAATCCTTCGTTTAGGTGTTGCATTGTCATTGATCTCGATTCCAATCTAAGAACATCATAGTCGCACCTACTAGAAGGCAGTAAATCGCCTGGTTAGCATAGTTTCAATTACTTGCAGATTTTGGTTTTTTCTAACCTCTAATGTTTTACTGATGTGTTGTGTCTACAGCTAGGTACAAAATTCACACACACAGTATCTTACCTAATATGATCTGGGTCATTCGTATCTCATATCTAGGCATTATTTTAAGATGAAGGAAGAAAATCTATATATTGGAAATTTGAAAAAGAAGTTATTTTTTTATTACCAATTGCAGAAGGATTCGATGACAAAGCAAGTGAATGAATCGTGTGTGATCAAGCTAGGGAATATTATAGTGTGTGGAGAAGAGTTTAAAAACTTAATAGGATCTAATCAAGTAGAGGTAGTGTGACTTCACATATCATTTTATCTATTTCTTTCTAATAATTGTAATAGTGAAATCCATTAATAGGGTGGATCCTGAAATATCTTTGTTGTAAATCCTAGAACGAGGTGGCATTTGTATTGAATTATTAAATTCCTCTAACAAGATTTCTCCTAACAAGGAAAAGATCCTAACATATCTAAAGGAAAATCCCTTAAATGGGTAGCACCTAACAGTGCTTTTGTAAACCTTTAACAGGGTAAGCTCCTCATAGGGTGTATTCCAAAAGAGTACATATTTAGTGGATACCAACTCCCACCATGGTTTTTCCCATTTGGCTTTTCACAAGAAAAATATGGTGTCTTCATTGTGTGATTGATTATTTTTGGATGCATGCTTTGAAAGTTTCTATTTATATTAGTTATTGAATGTTTCGATGCATAAAGTTTAAAGAGTTTGAAATTAGTGAATTTGTTGAAAACCGATTCACCCCTCCCCTTTCAATAATCAAACCTATATTATAAATTGGTATTAGACTTGAGTTCCCCTACTGAGAAAGCTTAATAGCTTGAGGGAAAAGATCTGAAGATGTATAGGAAGGAAGCACCTAAGTTCACTAAGGATAATTTATCTGCATGGTTAAGCATAATGACGCTACATATGGAAGGCATTGGAGACCAAGCATTGGTTCACCTCACAACCAAGTATGCTCAACCTACTATAACCCTAATTTCTGAACAAAAAAAGAGAAATTTGGAGCATAACTCTGTAATGATAGAAATAGAAAGTTCTCTATCAAATGTTGAGTTTGTAGATATCAAGGATATGGATAATTCTACAAACACATGGGACAAGTTGATAATAGCTTATGGCGGTGATGTTCATTTTGATAAATAAAAGGTAGATAGTCTCAGAGGAAAGTATGATGAAATAAGAATGCATGAAGGTGATAACATTGCTCAATATAGCTATAGGATAAAGGAGGTTATTGTTGCAATCAAAGGAGCTAGTGGACAACAAGAAGAAGATGAAGTGGTAAGTAAAATCTTGAGAAAACTACTACCACAGTATGCTATTAGAGTCTCTTCTATACAAGAATTGAGATCTATTAATCCTACAAATGTGACTCTAGATTCCTTGGTTGGAAAGCTTACTACTTTTAGTTAAGTAATTTGATAACACTATGCCTAAAATAGAATCTGCATTTAAATATTCCCTAACCATTGGTTCATCAAAGAAAGGAAAAGAATTTTATAACAATTTTGAATGAAATCATGATTATGATTCTATCTTCTCCGAGGAAAGAGAACAAGAAGAGTTGGAGGAACTACTATCAAGGAGATTACCTAGATAAAAAGGAAAGTACATAGGTAAACTTCCCTTAAAATTCTTTTCATGTAACATAATTGGTCATATTTCATCTAGACGTCCTGACAATGATAGGAAGGATAAGCTCAAGAGATTTAGGAACTTCAAAGACAAGAGAAAGAAGGCATGTTACATAGAAGAAGGAGTGAATGATGAAGATTCAGATGGAAGAGATGATGGGGAAGAGATAGTCTTTGTTGTAGTCAAAGGAGAACCCTCAACTAGTTTAGATGGAGATAATGAGGGAAAAGAATTGATTTCAAGCATGAATTGCAACAATGCCTAGATAATAGATAGAGGGTGTACACATGACATGACTGGTGACAAAATAAAATTTATTTCAATGGAGGAATGTGATGGAGGAGCAATCAGATTCGGTAATGGTTCTCCATGTGTGGTAAGAGGTAAAGGTTCAATAAAACTTAATGATAACACTAATTGTGATGGTGTTTATTGGGCTCATGGATTAAAGTATAACTTGTTAAGTATTTATTAGTTGAATAAAAAAGGTTTTAGATTGGAATTTATTTATGGTTCTTGCAAGATCTTAGAAAAATTTGGAGATTTTATTACTACTAGTGAACAAACTAGAGGTAACCTATTTTGATTGAACTCTACTAATAAACACTACTTGTTTTCTAAAGTTAAAGACTATTGGTTATGGCATAAAATATTTTGTTGCATTAATTTTGATAATCTTGTAAAGGTCAATAAGAAAAGATGTGTTATAGGTCTGACTACTTTACCTAAGCCTAATTATGCTATGTGTAAGGAGTGTCAATTGGGAAAGTTGACAAGTTCTAGCTTTACTAGTAAAGTCTATTCAGCACAGAGTGTTCTTGACCTTGAACACACTAATTTGTGTGGACCGATGAGAACTCATAACTCCTATGGAGATAAGTAATTTATCTTGTTTGTTGATGATTACTCAAGAATGATGTTTGTTGTGTTTTTGAAGGATAAATATGATACATTATACATGTTTAAGTTGTATAAAGAAAGAGTTGAGAAAGAAATAGGTAAAGTACTTAAGTGTCTCAGATCTAATAGAGGAGGTGAGTTTACTTCATAAGAGTTCACAACATTTTGTGAAGAACATGGAATCGAGAGATAAATATCAGCACCAAGGAAACCCTAGCAAAATGGAATTGTAGAGAGAAAGAAAAAATCCATAATTGACTATGCAAGAACATTTTGAAACAAAAGGGAGTGGCTCAAATCTTTTGGAGAGAAGTTGTAAGTACTACTATCTATACTTTGAACCAGGTTCAACTTAAGAAAGTTACAAATGCAATACCTTATGAGTTGTGATATGGTCATACTCCTAGTGTCAGTTATTTCAAAAATTTTGGAAGCAAATGTTACAAAAAGAAGGATGAACAAAATGGTAAATTTGATTCTAAGGGTGATGAAGGGGTATTTCTAGGATATTCTACTAGAAGTAAATCTTATAAGTATTTGAACAAGCATACCAACAAGATGGTTGAAAGTAATAATGTTAGAATTGATGAATTTTATGAGAAAAATGAAGAAGATAGCAAGAAGGAACTGGAAGAATATGACATGTTTGTATATGTTCAACTGGTGGAGCTAGATATAGTACCATAGAAAAATGAAGTGGTGAATGATCAACAACCAGTGAATGATCCACAATCGGTGAATAATCCACAACTGGTGAATGATGATGAAGGTAACCAAAGAACAAAACTAGTACTCCCAAGGTATGTGAAACTTAATCACTCTCAAGATTAGATTATTGGAGATAAAAATATTGGAGTGATGACAAGGAGTAAGGTAAGGGAAAGCACTTGTTTACTATTTGAATTAGAACCTAAAACTATTAAAGATGTTTTGTAATATAATGATTGGGTTAAGGCCATGAAAGAGGAATTAAATTTAATAGAGAAAAATAATACATGGACTTTACTACGTAGGCCTACTGACAGGAATGTTATAGGTACTAAATGGATCTTCAAGAATAAGCTGAATGAGAAAGGAGAAGTGATCAAAAACAAGGCGATGCTAGTGTGCAAAGGATATGTACAAGAAGAAGGGTTGGACTATGATGAGACCTTTGCACTTGTTGCTAGACTTGAATGTGTAAGGATAATTTTGGCATATGCTACTTATAAAGGTTTTAAGGTCTATCAAATGGATGCAAAATCTTCTTTTCTAATTGGTGTGTTAGAAGAAGTATACATTGAACAGCCTAAAGATTTTTCTACTAAAAAAGGTAAAGACACTATATGTAAATTTCATAAAGCATTGTATGGACTAAAATGATCTCCAAGAGCATGGTATGAAAGGCTACATTCTTATCTTATTCAAATTGGTTTCACAAGAAATAGTGACAATACAAATATATATCTAAAATCTGAAAGTGAAGACAAGATATTGATTACTAAAATTTATGTTGATGACATAATATTTGGTGGAAATGAAGCATTGAGTAGGTCATTTGTAGAAGAAATGGGGAAGTAACTTGAAATGTCAATGATAGGAGAAATAAAATTATTTATTGTTCTTCAAGTACAACAAATGAAGAAAGGGATATACATTAGTCAATCCAAGTATGTGAAGAAGATTCTAAAAACTTTTGGCATGGATGACTAAAAACTAGTGGGAACACCTATGGTCATAAGATGCAAACTATCTAAGGAGGATGAATCCAAAGAGGTAAATGCAACTCTATATAGATCCATGATTGGTAAGTTGCAGTATGTTGTTCATAGTAGACTCGATATTTCACATGTTGTTGGTATTGTTAAAAGGTTTCCCTCAAATCCAAAGGACTCACATACGGCTGTAGGGAAAAGGATTTTTAGACATCTCAAGGGGACTAAAGACTATGGCCTATGGTATGGTAAGGATGGATATTTTTCTTTGAATGTGTTTATTGATGCAAATTGGGTAGGTAATATTGATGATTGGAAGAGCACAAGTGGTGGAGCATTATTTCTTGGTGAAAGATTAGTCTCATAGAGTAGTAAAAAGAAAAACTGTATTTCTTAATCTATTGCAAAGGTAGAGTATGTTGTTGATGCTATTAATTGTGAAAATTTGTGTTGACTTTTTGCTAGGCCTGGGTGTTAGTACACTTGGGAAAATAAAACACCTAAGCTAAGTTAGTATCTGATATCATATCTATTTGTGCAATAATATTAATTAATAAGCATAATATTTATTATTATATGTATTAATATATATTTTATGAAATAATATATAATATAATATAATATATATTATATATATTATATTATATAATAAATATCATATTCATATCATTTAATATTATATCTAATGTAATATTATATAATACATATTATAAAATAGTATATCTTATATAACAATATGTTTAACATAACAATAGCTTATATCTTATATTATATAATATATATTACATAATATTATATCTATTCAATATTTTTTAAGTAAAAATAACCTATATTGGCTTGTGGCTTATGGGGTCACGAGCCAATATTATATTATTTTTGATGCAGGAGCGTCTCGGGTCCTTGGCAATCCTGTGTCACAAAAAACAATTTGGAGTTTGTCTGTGTTGCTTAGTTCTTGTTTTGACCAAGTGTTCAGTAGTTGGTCGGTTTCCTTTGGTTACCGAGTGTGGTCATTTATCTCCTGGGTGGTCAGTTATTTCACTGGCGCTCAGCGTTTCTTGTCTGCTGCTCAATTATCTTGCTCACCGACGGGTTTAGTTTTAATTTTTGTTGTGCCTGACTTGTACATTTATTTTGGGTCATAGATTTAATGTTGGAATCCATCATTTGGAGACGTGTGGTCCCAGATCTAACCATTCCTTCCATTGATTGTGGATCTCAAGGCCAACTCAGTTTGGTATACTCTTGTATAAATGTAGTTGTTTGGTTGTAGTTTAGGGGGCAGTTTTTGGATAGGAGTTTGATAGAAGATAGAAGTAGAGATTTTGATAGATCCTCGCATGTTTGAGGACTTCTATATTTCATTATAATATCTAGCCCTAACTGGGAAGGCCTTACAGCCCGGCATGTATCATTCTATTTGAGGAAATATATGAAAGATCTGGCATTCTCTCTCACACTGTTGTTGTTTGTTTGCTTCCACATGTGTTGAGCAAGCTTGGATCATTAGGGTGTGCCATTTTTTGGCCCCTCTTTCTCCCTTCCTTACATCAATTTTCTTCATATATGATATTATATGCCTGTGCTTTTATATTTGAAAAAACCCAAAGTCACGGGTCCTTTTATCCCATGACTTTTGTGTGAAGAGAGGCTTCTCATAACCGATATCAGAAGGGAATCTGATATTTGATCCCAAGAGGTTTTTTTTGTGCCAAATTCATATCCATGTATATGTTTTTTTTTTTTACCATTTTTTAAGTTTGTAAGTTTTATTTTTAATTTTTAGGTGAAAACTAGATTTTTTCAATTTGAAATTATATGTAGTTTTTAAAATTTATTTTAGTTATATGATTTTTCATTTTAATCAGGTATGACTGATAATAAAAATAATCCTAACTTTGGAAACCCACCCCCTGATAATGCACAGCCTGAAAACCCATAGCCTGGGCACCAACAACCTAAAAATCCTCTAGTGAAAAACCCTTAGCTAGTAGAAGACCTTATAGGGGATAATTTGAAAAAATTGAGGATGATTAAGGATTTTTATAATAGGATCCCTATATTAGCCCCAATTTTTGGACTTGTAGATTCTATGATACAGTTAATGGATACCCTCACCACACACCATAATGATGCACTTCGATGGTGAGAGGAAATACATGCCCAATTTGATGACAAACTAGATTATGATAGGGTGAAAGACCTTGGAAATACTAAAGAGAAAATACATTCACTATTTAGGGATCCACGTACTAGACTGACTCTCGATACCCTAAAAGAGAAGTTTTCAATGAAATTGTGCACATATCTTGATATACCAGCCAACCTCTGGGATCATTGGTGGATGGTTTTTGATAGACCACCCAAAAACACTATGGATTCCCCTTTTTATTTTATTAAAACATTATACGCTAAGTTTGTCCTAGGTAAGCATGTGAACTATTAGAGTATGAGATCACATGGGCATAGGCAAAGGGCGGCCACAAGATAGACCATGGACACATAGACTAATATAGGGCCCATTTGTTCCCCCTCCTTTGATGAAGCATCCAGATATTATTGTAAAGGATTCCTCACAGACCATTATGGCTATTCACACTTTGAGGGGCCATATGGTTATGCACATTACATCACTGGCACAACCTCCTCAATCTACTAATGCATTCTCCTTAGGTGTACATATGTGTGTGCCTCATATTTGTAATACATGTAAGAATATATGTTTGGTTCCCCTCGATGACCTTGTTAAGGAACGTATGGAAATTAAGGAGTATAAGGTTGGTGATATGGGTATTGCACCAGATTTGATGATAGGGACTAGAGCCTACCATGGAAAGTCATTTCATATGAGAGATGAGGAGGCCCAACCATCATTCAATCCTCATGTTAAGATAAGACTGAATGTTTTATGTCATGTAGTGCATTTAATTTTAAATGTATATTTTAATTAGATAACTTGTTATGATTGCACACTTATATTTTTATACTTGATCTATTTATGTTCTGTTAATGATAGAGGAGGAGTTGAGAGAGGTGCAAGATTCAAAACTCTTGGCCATTTCATTTGGCCCGTAAAAGCTCTATGGTATGCATTTTTTTACTTAGTTATTTAGATTTTTTAACTCTATACATGCTTGTCATTATTTTAAATCTATATTAACTAACATTTTGATATCATTTTGTTCTTGTAGGTAACATTGAGTGTGAGGGAGGCACAATGACATGGATTTACATTATTGTTGGCTATGCCAACACTACTAGAAGAAGGCACACCCAACCAAGTATATTTTTATTTTAATTTAGCACATTAGTAAATGTATGTTCTTACCAGTGACAAATTTATAGGATAATTTATTAAAATATACTTGTGAACATATATAGGCTCATGTTCCTAGTCTCAAAAATATTCCTTCACTACCAAGGACATTCCAGGACTCATGACCATGCTAGGAAATGTAGAGTAGAGGTACATATAAGAATTCAATCTGAAATTTCAATTATAGTTCAATTTATAATTTAAATGATCTCAATTATATTTTAAATTTTTATTTTGTGCCAGATCCTTTAGAGTTTAAGAGTGCCTCAAAGAGGCTCCATTTTGATGATTCATTGGTCACCTAGGGTGTCATAAAAAATATTGGTTGTTTTTCTTGCAACCCCATTTCCTAGGTGGGAACTTGAGGACCAAATTGTGGGACTGAGAACTTGGAAAACAAACTTAGCACCATCAACAGAAAAGGGACAAGGAAAGTCCAGCAGCATAAGGTGCAAAGACCTTCTTCACTTTGAGCTCCACATTACTCAGGTAGGTACACCTTATCTACACATACATGACTTCTTTTGACAAACAATAGGCCTATAGATATATGATTGTGGAATTGCTTTCAGACTCATTTAGGTAACAATTACCTTAGTGAATGTTGACCATATCTTGTGCAATATCCCTTTTGCATAGAGTAAGCCTAAAAACTAGAAACTACTCCTAACTCCTCCTATCAAACATGAAAGGGAAAATGATTTCATTTAAGCTTTTTTGGGTGGAATGGATCTTTGAAATATCCCAAATCTATCATAGACCAGTGCCTTATCCAATGGGAAATAGAGTCAAATAAGCATTGCAATAGAGAGCTATGAAACAAGAAGACCATAAATTATAATATGTTGATGCCTTACACAAATCATACACCATTGATCATATTCTACTTAGAAATCCACCTGTGTACTCAGATATACAATTACCTATTCAAAGGACTTTAACCCTCCCCTTAGAAGAGACCTAGAAACAAGTAATACATTAATCGACATCCACTGAAAGACAAGATTAAGATACCCTTGATATCCCAAATCATACACATCTGAAAACTAGTCCTAAACTCAGTTGTTTCTATGAAAAAAAAATCTATTGCAGACATCTTCAGACATAAAATAGAAAGACTAGAACACCCTTGATGCTCTAATCAACAAGATCAAGAACCAAATGTAGACAATTTGATAGTAGTATGAATATTTTGAAATCTTATACATAAGACATACTTGCTACAATTAATTTTCCTCTGAAAAACTAGAAAGGATACAAGAACACCCTATAGGAAGAGAAGAGAGAAATATTTACAGAAGAAACCACTCATGAAGCCATCTCTAAGAAAATTACAGAGAATCAGGAACCGAAACTGGAACCTCTACTAAATGATCTTGGAAATCCTTAAAAAGGATTGCAACAAGATACCGATCATTTAGGTCAAAATTAGGTCTACAACCACCATAACAAGTGGGCCAACAAGAAATGAAAACCAACAAGAAAAGCCTAGACACTGGGAGAATTAGATCAAATCTGATGTGTACATTTATTTGGGTTTCATATCAATAGGCTAACTGCAATTATAATTTGAACAGATTTCTTTTTGCAAGCAAAAAAAAATTAAATGCCAGAACCAACTTGGAAAATCTTACGTGAATCAAAGTACAAAATTTTTTGACATCCATCAAACCCTATCTACCCTTGTCAAACATCAGTCCTCAGCATTAACTTGGCATGACATCCTTAAGAAACAAAATCAGATCAGGATGGCCACCAAAATTTTCTTCTCATCAATTTTTTATCTGTAATCATCCTTGGAACAAACAAAATTTGATTTGGCCTTGTCATATCTAGCTCATGTTGGAGATTTGCCAACAAGCCAAATTGTTGACTGTATGTTTTTCATTGATGAAAAAATATGGTAAGAAGCATGCATGGAAGCCTGATATAGAGAGCTTTGAGCATATGTTGCATGGATATGTTATCAGCATGATATCATAGATGTAGAGGTTGATTCTGAGTAAAGACAGTAGTATAATTGGGTATATCAATGAGTGTTTCTGACAGGTCCCAAGAATAGTTCTATATATGATTTGTAGTATGGTTGTAGTAGAGCCTTACACATTTATATTTATGTTTTAGACATATGTATGATGTTATTTTCATGGACGCAAAGTCATATATGCAGTATAGGTTGAGTTATGAAGTCTCTAGTTGACAGTCATAGTTTCCTGAGTCTACCTGGAAGAACCAACAATGTTTATATGATTTTGGTAGTTGCACCTATCATCTTGGTATGTGCACTTGGATTTATGTTAAGAAGAGAGTTAAGGATGTTTTTTTAAGAGCACATAACGTAATTCAGCATGAGAAGAAAGTTGGAGTTAATTTAGTAGACCTGACTATATGTAGTGTTGCATCTACTCACATAGAATTGTGTAGCCCTAATTTATGTTGTGTGCTTAGTAGAGTCAACTAAGATGTTATTGGAGAGTTGTATTGCTTATCTAATATGATTTCAAGATGGTTCTAATAGGCTGACTTGATTATATCATTTAGAGAAAGATATTTATAGGAAGTCATTTGTGATTGCTAAGCATGGCTTATAGTTGAAAGACAAGAGCAGAGTAGGGAGTGCAAAGTGTTGATCCATCAGTAGAAGGTCAATATGACATAGTAGATAGTATATAATATTCATTAGAACTGATCAAGATAAAAGGTCTATGCGCAGCTCACCAAGATCTAGATATAGTGTGTATCTGTTAAACAGAAGGTTGCAACCTTCACCCCTTTGAGCAGTGTGCTCTCAGACAGTGCATCCTCACCCCTAATAGGGAAAATTGTAAAATACTCCTAATAGGGTCTAACCCTTGACCAGGTCACTATACTTATTACATTGTAAAGATCAACTCCTAACAAGGTTGTAAGATCTTATAATAGGGATCATAATACACTAGTGCAGTTCTTAGTGGGTGTCAATTCCCATCGGGGTTTTTACCTATTTGGGTTTCCCTGTAACCAAAATTGTGGTGTTTTGTTAAGTGTTCTTTCATTGTGTTTATGTTTAATATACTTAATTGGACAAAGAATTGAATCTTGGAGATAAATGATTCACCCCCTCCCTCTAAGTTATCTCTTGGGACTATTCCTAATAATGGGTATCAGAGCCAAGTGCCTCGGAGAGAAAGTTTAACAACTTGAGGTTGATCAGATGGCATTCTTTAGAAAATAAATTCCTAAGTTTGATGGAGATAACTATCTAGATTGGAAGAACAAAATGATGACACATTTGTAGTGCATTGCCTTTGAGATTTTTGAACTAGCTACCAAAGAAGTTGAGATTCCTTCACTAGCAGATCTTGCAAAAGAAGATGCAACCTTGAAGAAAAAGGAGATGTTCACTTCAAATGCTATTGCCAAAGAAGCCCTTATCAGCAACCTATCTGACAATGAGTTTTTAGAGATCAAGAAAATGGACAAAGCCTATAAGATATGGAAGTACCTAGAAGACATGTTTGAAGGAGATATTCAAGCCAAGAATGCACGCAGAAAGACATGGAAGAAAAGATACAATACATTAGAGATGCTACCTGATGAGAATGTCAAAGCTTACCATCAAAGGATTAATGAAGTAGTTGTAGTAATCAGAAATAGTGGTGGAGAAATCTTGGAAGAAGACATAATGGATAAATTGATGACTACCTTGACACCTAAATATGACAATAATATATGCACCCTAGATGAAACTATGCAGTCCACAAAAGACTTTAAAAGAGAAACTTTAATCATCAAACCTTTAGCCTTTGAAATATCAAGATTGAAGACAGAATCTAAAAGTGAAACAACATTCAAAACTTCAGTACATGGTAAGAAATCCTTGAACACCTCTGGTAATTTTTATGATGATGATGAAGAGAAAACAATAGATGATTTCATTGCTATGATTGCTAAAAGAGAAAAGAAAGGAAAAGGAAAATATGAAGGTCAATTACCATTCAAATGCTTTTCATGTAATAAGATTGGTCACTTTGCATCCAAGTGTCCTACAAGAGTTAAGAAGTTCAAAAATAACTACAAGCATAAGTATACAAATGGATGTTACTATGCTGGAGATGGAGTATCAGATGAAGAATCAGCAGAGGATGAAATTGGATTCATTTCTCTTGAAGATGAAAAGAATGTACAAGAGTTAGCACTGATTTCACAAGCTGACATCAGGACAGATTGGATCATTGACAATGGTTTCTCACACCACATGACAAGAGACAAAGATAGATTTGTACATCTGGATAGATACAAAGGAGGCATGGTTAGATTTGGAGACAACACTCCTAAACCTATTATTGGTAGAGGAGCCATCACCTTGGATGGAAAGAACAACACTGATGTTGTTCTATATGTTGATAGTTTGCAGCATAACCTACTAAGTGTTGGACAGTTTCTTGACAAAGGTTACCGGTTGGAGTTCAAAGATAAAAAATTCATCATTAATAACAAAGAAGGAGAAATTATTGCATCAGGTTCAAAAACTAAAGGTAATGTTTTTCAACTTAATCCTGAAGCAAGTTGTTTTGTTGCTAAAGTAGATGACAGTTGGTTATGGCACAAAAGACTATGTCATATCAATTTTGATAACATAGTAAAGATAAGTAATTTAAAGGTAGTAAGAGATCTTCCTACCATTGTAAAACTAGTTGATGCAATATGTAGGGAATGTGTGATAGGAAAGCATGTAAGTAATTCATTCAGAAGAAAGCATAATTCGGTAGAGAACAAGTTGGATCTGATACATACAGACCTATGTGGACCAACTCAAACAAGATCATACTATGGTGAAAGGTATTTCATTTTGTTTGTTGATGATTATTCTAGAATGATGTGGGTTGCATTCTTAAAGGAAAAATCAAAAGCATTTGACAAGTTCAAAATATTCAAAGCTAAGGTTGAAAATGAGTCTAGATTGAAGATTAAATGTCTGAGATCAGATAGAGGAGGAGAATTCACCTCTGACAGATTTTATGAGTACTACAAAGAACATGGGATGAAGAGAAAAATAAGTACCCCTAGAACCCCTCAGCAGAATGGAATTGCAGAGAGAAGGAATAGGATCATTCTTGACATAGTGTGCACCATCATGATTGAAGGAAAGGTCACACACACCTACTGGAGAGATGCGGTCAATACTGCAGTCTATACTATCAATAGAATTTAATTAAGGCTAGGTGCAGACAAAACACCTTATGAGATATAGTTATTGAATGTACCTATAGTAAAATACTTCAAAATATTTGGAAGAAAGTGCTACATCAAGAGAGATGAAGCAATTGGCAAGTTTGATGCAAGAAGTGATGAAGGTATTTTTCTTGGTTACTCTACTAAAAGAAAAGCTTATAGATGCTTTAATATGAGATTGAAGAAGATCATTGAAAGTTCTCATGTTAATATTGATGATAATTTTATGATTCAAGAGAGATACCATGATTATGCACCTATGATTGAAGAAGAACCTAGACCTACCAGTAGTGAAGCAGTCATTGAAGAAATGTTTGACAGCATAGATGTTCTACTCAATGACCCTAAAACAAGTGAAGAAGAAACACAAAAGGTAGATGAGAAAGTCACACCTAATGTTCCTAAATTCACATCTAGATATCATTCAAAGGAAGACATCATTGGAGATTAGAGCAGCAAAGTCATGACAAGATCAAATGCAAAGAGTTCCACAGCAAATGAAGAGGTATGTTTACTATCACATATTGAACCCTTAAGTGTTGAAGATGCATGTAATGATTTAGATTGGCATAAAGTAATGAAAGAAGAGCTAGATCAGATAATTGAGAATGACACATGGGAATTGGTCCCTAGACCTAGTGATACGAATTTAATAGGAACAAAATGGATATTTAGAAATAAGATGAATGAAGATGGAGCAGTGGTAAGAAAAAAAGAAAGACTAGTGTGTAAAGGATATGCGCAAAGAGAAGGAATTGATTATTTAGATACATTTGCCCCTATAAGTAGATTGGAAGTCATAAACTTATTTCTAGCCTATGCTACCTTAAAAGATTTTAAGGTATACCAGATGGATGTTAAGTTAGCATTCCTAAATTGAGAGTTGAAGGAAAAAGTATACATAGAGAAGCCTAAAGGATTCGCCTTATCAGACATACCTGATATGGTATGCAAATTGAAGAAAGCCCTCTATGGACTTAAGAAAGCCCCTAGAGGATGGTATGAAAGACTTGATGGATATTTGACAAAGATTGGATTCAAGAAAGGAGCAGCAAAATGTAATTTATTCATAAGAGAAACATTTGATAGATTATTGTTAGTTGCCATATTTTTTTATGACATTATCTTTGGTGGTAATGACAAGATCAATGCTGAATTTTCTAAGGAGATGTAGAGCGAATTTGAGATGAGCATGATTGGACCTATCAAGTACTTTTTGGGATTGAATGTGCAACAAACAAACAAAGGTATATTCATAAATCTGACCAAGTATGTGAAAGAGATCTTGAAGAAATTCAAGATGGATGATTGCAAGCCAGTAAGTACTCCTATAATAACTAGATGCAAGATTTCAAAAGAAGATGATTCACCAGCAGTAGCCATAACCTTGTATAAGTCTATGATTGGTAAAATTATATATCTTACTCAAACCAGACTAGACATTTCCAATGCAGTTCGTATTGTTGGAAGATTTGCAGCATAACCTAAGCAAAGTCATCTCATGGAAGTAAAAAGAATATTCAGATATTTGAATGGAACCTTAGACTATGGTTTATGGTATCCCAATTCAGAGAATGTAGAGCTTCATGTATATACAGATGCAGAATGGGCAGGATGCGTGGATGACAGAAAGAGTACCTCAAGAGGAGCAGTATTTCTTGGTGATAGAGTTGTCACTTGGACAAGAAACAAGAATAATTGTATCTCTTAGTCAACAGCAGAAGCAGAATATGTAGCAGTAGCATTGAATTGTTCCACAATTGTGTGGATCAAGAAGATGCTAAAGGATTTTGGTATTCAGATTGATTATCCTATTGTTATTCATTGTGATAACACTAGCACTATCAACATGTCAAAGAACCATGTGATGCATGCAAAGACAAAACACATTGAGATAAAATATCACTTCCTAAGAGAAAATGTAGCAGAGAAAGAAGTAAATATAGATTATGTGAGCACAAAAGATCAGCTAGCAGACATATTCACAAAGCCTTTACCTAAGGATAATTTTGAGTATCTAAGGGAGAAGATGGGAGTAATTATCTTCCTTGAATTTTATTAGAGATAGCAGGAATGTATCAGTCCTCAGTGACTGATGAAAGGTTGACTACTCTACCATAGGAGTAGTATCGGTGCTTAAATAGTTTGGCACCCTTTTCCATTGGTGTCAAAGGGGGAGTATATAGTCATGAAAAATAGTAAATATACAACATTTCACCCTTAAGGAAGTTTTGCTGAGGAAATGGAGAATGTTATAAAAGAATTGCAGCAAGGGAGAGTGAGTATTTAGCAAGAAGGAACAAAAATAGTAAGAGATGGAGGATTCATCCTTGGGGGAGTTTTGTTGAGGAAATGGAGAATATTATAAAAATATTGTTCATTTGGATTGATGGTGTTTTTCATTCCATATGCTGCCATCAATGCCAAAGGGGAAGATTATTGGAGATTTGCTAGCAAACCAGATTGTTGACTATATGTTTGTCATTGATGACACCATATGGTAAGAAACATGTGTGGAAGCTTGATGGAGAGAGATTTGAGCATATGTTGCAAGGATATTTTATCAGCATGATATCATAGACACAGAGGTTGATTTTGAGTAAAGATAGTAGTATAGTTGTGTATATCAATGAGTGTTTACTAACAGGTTCTAGGAATAGTTTTGTATATGATTTGCAATACGGTTGCAATAGAGCCTTGAACATTTATATTTATGTTTTAAAAATATGTATGATGTTATGTTCATGGACACAAAGTTAGATATGCAATACAGGTTGAGTTATGAAGTCTCTAGTTGATAGTCACAGTTTCCTGAGTCCACCTAGAAGAGCCGATAGTATTTATATGATTGCGATAGTTGTGTCTATCATCTCAGTATGCACACTTGGATTTATGTTAAGAAGATAGTTAAGGATGTTTGGTTAAGAGCGCATAACATAATTCAGCATGAGAAGAAAGTTGGAGTTAATTTAGTAGAGTTGACTGTGTGTAGCATTGCATCTACTCACATAGAATTATGTAGTCCTAATTTATGTTGCGTGCTTAGTAGAGCCGACTGAGATGTTATTGGAGAGTTGTATTATTTCTCTAATATGATTTAAAGATGGTTCTAATAGGCCAACTTGATTATATCATTTAGAGAAAGATATTTATAGGAAGTCATTTGTGATTGCTAAGCATGGCTTATAGTTGAAAGACAAGAGCAGAGAAGAGAGTGTGAAGTGTTGAGCCATCAGCAGAAGGTCTATGTGACATAGTAGATAGTATATGCTATTCATTGGAACTGATCAAGATAGAAGGTCTACACACACTTCACCAAGATCTAGATATAGTGTGTATTTTTTAAACAAAAGGTTGCAGCCTTCACCCCTTTGAGTGTGCTCTCAGACAGTGCGTCCTCACCCCTAACAGGGTTAATTGTAAAAGACTCCTAATAGGGTCTGACCCTTGACTAGGTCACTGTACTTATTTCATTGTAAAGATCAACTCCTAACAGGGTTGTAAGATCTTCTAATATGGATCATAATACACTAGTGTAGTTCTTAGTGGGTGTCAATTCCCACCGGGGCTTTTACCTATTTGGGTTTCCCCGTAACCAAAATTATCATGTTGTGTTAAGTGTTCTTTCATTATGTTTATGTTTAATATACTTAATTGGATAAAAAATTGAATCTTGGAGATAACTGATTCACCCCCCCTCTTAGTTATCTCTTTGGGATATTCCTAACAGCTCACTGTAACAAACCCTACAGAAAAAACCCTAGATCAATTCAAAATATTGGCAACAACAGTTAACAGATCAAGTTTAAAATAAAACCATTGATTTCATCCTTTCCTGACACATTAGACAATCCTTAGTAATCATTAAATAGTCAACTAATCCCTTTTAAAATTAATCAGCCACATCATCATTTTCCTCAGCCAATCAGAAATGAGCACATCAGCACATCTGGCACGAGGACCCAACTTCTTTATTTACCTTTATTTGTTGGAAGATCAGACGGTTGTCGCAATCCTGTGATCACTAACTTTCAAGCATTTTTCCTTTGCGGTAACACAACCACCATTAGATCTTTCTATTCCTTACTCTTTAACCACCGAAAGTACCTTAGCCTTATGTTATCTGGAGAATACGTGACTGAAGGCATTCTCCCAGTCGCTCAATATTTTTCTTAACCTACGTTCGATCAAGAGATCACATGAATGAAGCATTCATGTGATCATTGAGTCTTTTTCTTAACCTGAGGTTTCATTAGGAGAATCAGTGACCATTGCCCGATCAACTTTCATCAACGACCCAAATTCATTCTCTAAATGCTCTTTATCTTTAACCTAGCCTCTATCCAGTGATTTAGCAACTGAAGGAAAATCTAATTCACTGAACACATGACTTAACCGGGGTTTCATCAAGAGAACATGTGAATAGAGGCATTCACGTCACTGCTGAACATTTCCTAATCTTGGGGTAAAATCATGAGATTAAACACTAGCCGTCGATTATGTCCTTTCCTGGCACATCGGGTGGCTCTTAAAAATCAACATAACAACAATTTGGCTTTGAAAAATTGGCCCCATCATCTATCTCAAAAACCAATCAAGAACAAGCACCTCAGGATGACTTAGCAGTGGACCTACCTTTTTATTAGTCTTTCCATTGGACGGTTGTCACAATCCCATGATCATTATCTTTTGTTCACTTTTCCTTAGCGGCATGAGCCCTCCATTGGATCAAATTGGACCTATAAAGTTTTTATCATTTATTATGGTAAACCCCTTAACCACATTGGATCTGGTGAACTAGCGACCAAAGGATTTCTCTAATTCATGAAACACTTTTCTTAACCTAGGTTGTATCACGAGAATGAGTGAATGACTTAATCTCTAAATCGCTGAATTATTTCTTTACTCTGGGTTTCATTCAGAGAATACACACCAGTCGTTGATCAAGATCAACATCAACGATCCAAGTCTATTTGCTAAACATGTAAAGCCTTAGCTATTTCATCTAGAGATTCAGTGACAACTAAAAATTTGACCGCCCACTGGATCACTGAATGCTAGATACATAACCTCCAAGATTGGGAGAATACGTGAACATTGCAGTCATAGAGTCATAGAATGAAGGACTTAACTGCTTAGGCTAGAAAATAAAACATGTGCAGAATGGGGACTTAAGTGGCCCGAAAAGGTAATGGAGAAATGGAATTGGCCAAGGGTTTATGAACTTAGAAAAATTTTGAAAACCCTTATTCATGGATAAACCTTATTTCTTAGACCTTAAAATTGCTATATCTCCCTGATTTTTGCATTTTAACACATGCGATCTTAGCAGGACCTTGTACACATCTTGAACTATCCTTGGCTAAGTGTGCAAGTCATGAAACATTATATATCTTCTTTACAGATTAGAACAAGTTTGCAGTAGGACATGGCAACCTTCTAGGGTTTTGCAAGGAATACACCATTTTCTTTGGATTTTTGCAATGACAGGAAAATGGACTAACAGTGGTTCTGTTTGGGGATGATGGGTAACTTGTGCCCATGCAAGAACTTAGAATTACTGGAGGAAGTAGACCACCCACCAGACAAAAACTAATAGGGAACCTTCTCAAAAATCTAGCAAACAAACTAGGGAAACAAGAAAGGAAACACACAATAGAAAGGAAAATTATTTACAAATATTTACAAGATCAAAACTTTACTTTGTGGCCCCAGGCCACCAAAGGAAAACCAAAACCCTCATGAGTCAAAGGTCTGATTTTCATCCACATATGTGACCAGCCACCAGAAAGCGTCATGACAATCTTTTTGCCAACAAATGTGGATATTCGTGGGCTGAAAATAAAGCTATAATTGTCACTGCCCATGTTTTTCTAGTCATAGCCATCATCGTCATACTCCAAGAAGTATGGAGTATCATTTATCCTAGAAATAAAAAAACTCATCTAGTAATGAATCAGAATATAAAACATAATGATCATCATGTATTACTACAAAATTACCTGGCTGAGAAGGACTTGGATCCTCTGATTTACCTTCATACACTGCTTCAACCACTAAGAAACTTGGTTCCACCATGATGTCCTCACTGACTAGATCATGAACCAAGTGAAGGTCTCTTTCACAAACACTATGACATAAGGACAATTGATCTCCATCATCATTTTCATTTTTTTGGTTCTTGAAATGGATTTTACACTAAAAAAGACACCAATATACCTAAGACTGATTTTGAGGAATGGTTAGTTCCAAATATGGGGAAATTTGTAGGTAACTGGACCAACTATAGGGACAAGACTGCCCTATTCACTTCTAGCTCTGTAGAACCAAGGTGGGTGCACCTTCAATGCCAAGTCAGTGTATTTTCAATGCACCATTCATGGGCTACACACTAAATTCTTAAATAAAAAATATAAAGGCTATGTGCATTTGTATTAATGTTGGCACGGTGCTTCATCTCCCATATGCACCCACTCTTTCATACTGTGTGCATGTCTTTCCATTTGTGGCTGCACACACATGTTTGTATATGTTGGGCACACCATTCAAATAAAACTACATCTTCTACCTTTCCTCTCCCCATATGCACCAAGAAAGAAATATGTACACCTTTGGTAATACTAGGCGCACCATTTGATGATGATAGTGCACATTGTCCATTCATTGATTGCATTGTGTAAAGAGAAATGTATGCACCAGCAAGCATGTTGTGTGCACTAAGGTAAAGAGGGGTAGCTCCAATGAAAGGGGATGCCTAGCAGCACGCCAAGGGGGTAATAAGAAATGCTTGCACGTGCAAGCATATAAGTGCAATCAAAAAAATCAGTGGCTTCTACGTGGGATTCCTTTATCCCACATTCATTGGTTTTCAGCACAGGAATTTTTTTCAATACATGTATACCCAAGTTATTAGTAAAGAAGAAAGAGGAAGGAGGGCTTTGTGGAGGGTCATTCAGTTGTGTGGGCCTGGGTAGTGCATGCCAGTTGGGCATGCACTATGGAGTATCATTTTGAAAGGGAAAATGTTATAAAGGCCAGTGGATTTATCCCACATTTGTTATGTGGATGAATAACAAGATATTTAAATGGCCAAACACATGAGTCTATGGTGTCCAAAGTGGATGTCCAGTTGAAGGCTAGCCTATGCATGCATGAGAATCAAGGTGTCCAATTGGTAGTGATGAGGATGTTGGCATGGATGGCTAGTCCCACATGTAGGTAATGTAAATTTTGACGTGACTTGAAGTGTAGTTCTAACTGCTCAAGATGCGTGCAGGAGATCCAACGGTCATTGCAGCCTCGCGAACACAAAGATGCCTAGAGGATAACTGATGCAGGACTGCGACAAGTTGACATGTGGCAACCTGATGATGTGGCGAGGAGGATGTAGTTTGGTGCCAAGTGGATAGAAAAGTGAATGAAAATATGACATGTGGTGGAGGATGGTGATGGAGCAATCAGATCGGTAGTTGGCCAACCTCCTCAATATGCATGCCAATCCAACTGTTGTTGCAAATCTGTAAGGAGAAAGATGCTTGGGAGTTAGCCTTCACAGGACTGCGACAGGCTACCATGTGTCAGATGGTGATGTGGAAAAGATATTAAAGATGGACGTCCAGTTAGTGAGATAGAGCAATCAAAGGGTGACACATGGCAGAGGGATGTGTAGAGATCTAGCTTGGCAATGAGGTGGTCGGTCAAGCCAGTCAGATGATTCCATGTGGCACATGGGGCCCACTTCAAATTCAAAGGTCTGTGAAAAGATTAAAAAATGAATTATATAGTCAAGACTATATGAAATAAATTGAAAGATTTTAATGACTATATCCACTCATGAAAACAATTTTTGGAAACCTCATTTTTGCCCAAACATAGGCATACTATATGTTTTCAGAAATGACATAAGATAAGGATTGCAATGGCAGTGGTTATTTTCAGATTTGACAAGTTGGGTGAGAGCAGTAATGATTGTTGTATCGAAGATCAGATTTGGGTAAGAAGATTCATTTAGACATGATTGATTTGCAGATTTAGGCAAAGGGGAAGAATCAGATTTCTTGCAACTTGAGTTGCTTTGTAGATATTTTCCTTGGGTTCATTGAAGAAATTAGATTTGTTGATTCTTTCCAAGTGTATTAACTTCTGATTTGATTTTATCACAGGGGAGAAAGTTGATTTCCTGGGAATGTTCTCCAGAGGTACAATCATATCAGATTTCATTCTCCTGCAGGCCTTGGGATTGTTGGTTAGGTTTAGGGTTTTTGACCTAAATGATCTTTTGCTTGTTGTATCCTTGGTTTTATAAAAGGATTTTTATAATCATTTAGAAGGTGTTGGCTGGAAAATCTTGAGACACAGGAAGCTAAAAAGCTAAGTGTGTATCCTCAGTCCAGAGTGTAATATGTTATGCTAGTTGTGTCAATACAAAGGAAAAACCTTCTTTATCTTTTGCATATTGTTTAAGTGGTGTATTCTAAAGTATATTGTAATATAGGAGTTTGAATCCTCATACTTAATATAGTTTTCTAGTTTCAGATCTCTCCATTTGTTGTTCTTGATGAGTTTTGGGTTTTCTAATTCACTGCATTGGGTTTACCTGTGTTTATGTTTTCATTTCTCATCCTTGATCTAGGATCAAGTTAAAGTTCTCTGATAAAACATATATTCATTCGGTTCAATTGAAGGATATTTTGTAAGTAGTGTATGAGTCTGGTTTACTGTGTTTATGGCTTGGAATCTCTGATGAATTAAGTGGTTGTTCTTGTATTTTGTATCTTCTTTAGATGTATTGCCTAATGGATAAGGCACTGATTAGAAATTAGTATCTCCTATAGTGATGCAAGTTTGGCATGGTTCTTTACATTCTACAAGAAGTCAAATCAAAATCCTTTCTATCCTTTTAGTTTTATGGTTGTGGGTATCAGTTTCATCATAGCAATGGAGAGTCAATGAATGACTAGTTATAATTTAGTATTTTCTTTCTATTATCTGGTTTGTTGAATCCAGTCTTGGTACTGTAAAGAGTGTTTTATTTATTGGATTAGATGCACCTGCCTTGGTTCTCTAGAGCCAGAAGTGTAGAGGGTAGTCTTGTCCCTATAGTTGGTCCAGTTACCTAGAGATTTCCCCATATTTGGAACTAACCATTCCCAAAATTAGTCTTAGGTATATTGGTGTCACTTTGAGTGTAAAATCCATTTCAGGAACCAATAGAAACATCCAATCATCATATGTACTTTTTATACACATTTTGAGATGGCATATGCCACATTTTGTAAAACTTTGTTCTAGTTGGCATTTATTCCATATTGTATATGGGCATACATACTTGTTAAAAAGTTTCATATAGAATAGGATTTTTGATATAATTTGTTTCTTATGTGCACAAAATGTACTAATTGTATTTATGAAATCATTGCATGGTTTTTCTAATGTGAGTGTCATTGTTACTATATTTCAATAATATTTGATGTGTTTGGAAAATATTTGTTTTAATATTTGTCCCATATGTGTTTCAATATGTTTTTCCATAATATTTGATGTTTTTCAGTTTGCAATGATCTATAATATAATAAAATGAAATAAAATTAACAAACAATGAATGATCTTGTAATGCCCAAAAATAAATTGAAAAGGTGTAATAGTCCAAGTATTAATTCTTATTACAGATTAGATGTCAGGATAAATTTAATGTTAATATATGATTCTTCTAGAGAAATAGTATATTCATGAGTCCATGTATGTTTTAAAAATACTCAGATTTATGCTTAGAAAACTAACTAACTACTTTTTCTTTTATTCTGATATATGTTAAGATAATGACAGAATAAAATCACTTCAATTAAATACAAATTCTTAGTATGATAAGGTATACTTTCATATCTTAATATGCTCAGAATAATGCTCACAATTAAAATAAGACATTTGCGAGAGTACTAAGATTTTATGCAACCCTTTTCTTATAATTGTTTTTTAAACAGAATATCTTATTCTATCATTTAGAAAGGAAATAAATAATATAGTTTCGTTACAAATTAACAATGGACTTCCATTTGTCATTTCAATCAACACATTTATAATATAAATCTGAAACTGAGATTAAACTAGCAACTTACTAGATACTAAATAAAATATTATCCAATTTTTTCATCAAGACAATTTATTCCTTCTTCCTCCATTAATATTCTGAATGGAAGGGGAAATCTAATTATAAATAATAATTTTCTTTGATAATTGTTACCATCAAAATTTTGTTATCCAATTGAAATTCTACTCAACATATTTTAACAAAGTCTTAAAAAACATTGTCCATCTTTTCCCTTTTAAAAAAAGGCTTAAAACATTTAGTATAAATTTTACTTCTAGATTTTTAAATGATAATTCAAATACACATAGTTCTCTCACTTGACCAAGGATTTTATTAGCTATCATAAGCACATAATAAATTGAAAACTTGCAGCCTTCCTCCATTCTCTACACTCATGACCTGTAATAGAAGATAATGAAAAATGGACCATGGAGGCTCACCTCCCAGCCAAGGCCATTACATGGCCACCCCCGAGCTAGGGGAAACAAGGTAGGATAGGTACACTCAAACAACATACTCACATCAACATGAAACTATAATCAACACAAATACTCCCATTCTCAAGGATTGCACAAAGGATCATACTTGATCCAACAATGGGTGAAGGTGGAAACAACCTTTTGGAGAGGCCATACTCAAACAACAACAAGTCCTTCCTTCTAAAATAAAACATACCTTCACAAGGCTCAACCCCAAAATACTAGCTCATCTCATAGAGCACAATTCATCTCCCTTATGGCCCTCAATTCCCTTATGGCCCCCAATTTGCAACACAAGTAGGCTACATGGATGCCCATACATCCATGTTCTACACAAAAGGTTTTCCCAACTAATCCCTTCACCCCAAGACTCTCTCTCAAATCCTCCCAAGGATGAGTGTGGTCTTGCACTCCCATAACATTCATACAACAAAAAAAACAAAGAGAAATTAAGAAGACTTCATGAAATCATTTGAAAGTATAACACAACATAATCTCACAACATTTCAACTAAACAATACATACACTTAAAAAAAACTTCCATGATAGATGCACCTACCTTTCTTTAAGCTATGGCAATGGTGAATTTGATAAAGAGCTCAACTTTCCTTTCCTAGCTTTCCTTCTCCTAGCTTTCCTTCTCCTTCTCAAGCCTCTAGATCTCTCAAGGGAAATTCTCCTCCAAAACCAAAAATGCATAGTATAGAAGTGTTCTTTTCCTAATAGAAAAAACTTTCTTCTCTTTCCTACCCTCATCCCAAGGTAAAGTAGATATCTTGGTTCTTGCTAACTTGCCACATGCCCCTAACTAAAGAATGGAAGGCAATTCAAGACATGGGAAAAGGGATTATCCTTGAAAATATACCTAATTTCGTCACTTTCAAACAAGGCTCTCTTTGAGAGGCCTTTTGGAAGCTTTGGGTGAAGAAAAGGGTAAAATTTGACCCCCAAACCTATGCACATGCCTTCGGGTACTTAAAACTAACCCTAACTACTCCCTAGGGCTCAATTTAACCCCTCAAAAACTCATGTGAAGTTAACTCACGAAAATGGGAAGTGATGTGACTCTTTCCTTGGTTCCATAACCCACTAATCACACCTAGGGACTCACAAGGTGACCTAAGGGTGAGGTAAGGTCAACTTTCCACTTAGGCATGCCAACACATTACACTAGTGTCAAGTGACACAACAAAATAAAGTACACATCACATCACAAAATTACACACATGGCATGCCTAATGGGCATTCACATTTACATTTACACATTTAAATTTACATCAAATTATGCACTTTCAACATTTACAAATAACATTCACTCATGCATCACATTTACAAAATTAAATCACATAACAACGAGATCGTTCTCTTCCTTGAGTCGACCTTGGCCAAATACTATTTTCACAGTGATCCGTCCTTATTTCCCTACATTTAAAACCATGGTCATAATCCTGCACACTCGATTCAGATATCAGTACCACATGAAATCATCACATATATAAATATAACAAAAGAGAAACAGGATCTATATTAACCTTCAAATAAGAATTCATAGAGAAATTGCATATCATGATTTCAACATAAACATAAACCATATTGTATCTTATTTCTATAAGCATCACATGTACATTCACTTTTCACTTAAACAAGTAACCCTAAGTCTAATGCAGAACTAATTCATTAGGAAATCAACATCATAACTATCTCAATTCCTATTCCATAAGATAACGTAAATCAAAATGTAGGATTCAAAATTCAATTATCTGTTTATATCATAAAGTTAGGATGAATCTAACATAAGCATATAAGGATACGTCTAACATCATCATCATCCATATAAACATGTAAAATCATCACATAATGTCTAATGATAAGAGGTCATAATCAAATTAGGTCTACTATTACACAATATTGTATCATCTAGATAGTCCAAGTGTCAAATCATCATTCTAGCTAAGATGGGTCGGGGTAGGACCTCACAGATCTATAATACATTTTATAGTTATCATACATAACATACATAGATTACATAATCCTTCACAACGCTGCTAAAAAATATTTTTTTTCATTGTGGGGTTGAACCATTAGTAAAAATACATCTCATTGGGTGGGTTTACCCTAGGCATGATTTGGTTTTTCCTCCCTACATGTCAAAACTCTTGGGGCCATAGCCTACCAATGATGTCCCTTGAGTGCCCTAAGGCACAAAATTTTCAAACTTTGATGGACTATTTCTTTCAATTCATGGAAAATAACCACAATATGTTTGAACCTATAGGGTTGTGTTAGACCCCTCTACAATAACCTATCTCATTTTTTGAAGACTCAAGAGTCATTTTTGTAGGACAATAATATTTTTGTTCATGCAAAAATTATCAAATACATTCAATAGAAAGTTGTAAGGTAGCACAAAAATGGTTGTGTTCATTGAGGGGTCAAACCCTCAGAAAAAACATGTCTATTTGGGAAGGTTTTCCCTACGCATGATCCATTTTTCCCTTCCCACACGTTGGAACTCTTGGTGCCATACCCTATAGACAATGTTCCTTAAGTTCCCTAAGTGTACAAAATTGCCAAACTTTGGCAAAACATTTATTGAAATCCATGGAGCTTGTGCATGATTTGTTTGAACCTATAGGGTCATGTTAGGCCCCTCTATAATAACCTATCTTGGTTTTTGAAGACTCAGAATCATTTTTGTAAGGCAGTAATTTTTTTGTTCATGAAAAAATTATCAAATATATTCAATGGAAAGTTACAAGCCAACAAAAATATTTTTGTTCATTGTGGGGTCAAACCATCAATTCAAACACATTTGGTTGGGTGGGTTTACCCTAGGCATGATCCATTTTTTCCTCCCTACACATCGTAACTCTTGGCGCCATACCCTACCGACAATGTCCCTTAAGTGCCCTAAGTGTACAAAATTGTCAAACTTTGATGGACCATTTCTTACAATCCATGACACATTTTTACAAATTTTTTGAACCTATAGGGTTATTTTATGCCCCTCTATAATAATCTATCTCATACTTTGAATATTTAGAGTCATTTTGGTAGGGTATCAGTTTTTTTGTTCATGCAAAAATTGTCAAATGCATTTAATGGAAAGTTACAAGGTAGCACAAAAGGAGTGTTGTTCATTGTGGGGTTGAACTTTCATTATGAATGTGTTTGATTTGGAAGGTTTACCTTAGAGATGATCCATTTTTTCCTCCCCACGCATCAAAACTCTCAACACCATACCCTACCGATGATGTCCCACAAGTCCACAAAATTATTAAACTTTGATGGACCATTTATTGCAATATATGGAACCTACACAATACTTTTAAACCTATAGGGTCATGTTAAGCCCTTAGATAATAACCTGTCTCATTTTTTGACAAATCATAGTCATTTTTGTAGGGCAACAATTTTCCTATTCATGTAAAAATTGTCAAATACATTCAATTGAAAGTTGCAAGGTAGCACAAAAGGGTTGTGTTCATCATGGGGCTGAACCATTAGTGTGAACACGTCTAGTTGAGTGGTTTTACCCTAGGCTCAATATATTTTTTCCTCCCTACAAATTGGAACTCTTGGCACCATACCCTACCAATAATGTCCCTTAAGTGCCCTAAGTGCACAAAAATGTCAAATTTTAACAGACCATTTCTTGCAATTTGTGGCAGATATGCATGATTTGTTTGAACCTGTAGGGTCTTGTTAGTCCCCTCTATAATAACATATCTCATTTTTTGAAGAATTGAAGTCTTTTTCTAGGAAAACAATTTTTTTGTTCATGCAAAAATTGTCAAATGCATTCAATGGAAAGTTGCAAGGTAGCACAAAAATATTTGTGTTCATCATAGGGTCAAACCATTGGCACAAATTCTTCTATTTGGGAAGGTTTACTCTAAGAATGATCCAAATTTTCCTCCCCACGTGTCAGAACTCTTGACCCCATTCCCTATCGATAATGTCCTTTAAGTTCCCTAAGTGCACAAAATTGTCAAACTTTGATAGACCATTTCTTGCAATTCATGGAACCTATGCATGATCCATTTGAACTTATAAGGTTTTTTTAGGATCCTTATAATAAATTATCTCAAGTTTTGAATACCCAAATAAATTTTTTTAGGGAAACAATTTTTTTGTTCATCCAAAAATTGTCAAATGCATTCAATGGAAAGTTGCAAGGTAAGAAAAAAAAAAATTGTTCATTGTGGGGTTGAACCGTCAACATAAACACAATATTTGGTGGGTTTACCCTAGGCATGATCCATTTTTACCTCCCCACATGTCAGAACTCACATCGCCATACCCTATCAGCAATGTCCCTTAAGTTCCCTAAGTGCACAAAATTTTTGAACTTTGTCTGACTACTTCTTACAATTCTTGGCACCTATGCATGATTTGTTTGAACTTATAGGGTTTTTTTAGGCCCCTCTATAATAACTTGTCTCTTTTTTTTTAAGATTGGAGTTATTTTTGCAGGGAAACAATTTTTATATTCATGCAAAAAAAATTAGATGCACTTAGTGTAAAGTTTCCATGTAGCCCATATTGCATTCTATTCATCATGAGCACAAAATGACACTATGCTCACCTCTATTTGGGTGGGTTTACCCTAGGCATGGTCCCATTTTTCTTCTTGACATGACATAATACTCAATACCATAAACTACTGACAATGTCTCTTGTGTGCCCTAACTGTATAAAATTGTAAGAAGTAACATACACATGTGATCCTATGTCAAATGATGATGATGAATAATTTCCATCTACTAGTAGATTAAGTATTGATAGAAGCTCTTCAGTGCACATGTACACTAACAAAAAAAAATCCAAACTAAGAAGTAACAAGTGTTGTGGAATTATCCATTGAGAAATGTGAAATGAAGCCTCAAATTGGCTCATTAGCAAGAAAATAATATGGCCATATGGGACCTAGGAAGCCAGGTTGCTCAAGTTGGGTACGATCCCTCAAAATTCTTATTGAATTATGTTTCCCTTGGGCTCAAGGATGGTTGTGAAGGTTTTGAAGGAAGGATCTCATCATATATATTTTTAGATTCTAGTGTGCTTGATGAATAGAATGGGGAAAGTGCATAGAATTCAATAGTGGAGTCACAATGGGTAGTCTGATTATTCTAGGGAATGGAAAATTCTAGGCTAGGTGAAATTAAACTATGTGTAATTCTACCATTGTCTACAGAAATATAAATGGGCTCAAGTAGAGGGCTTCAACATACAAGCATCTTATCACAAATCTTCATTCCATTCATCAGTGCCTTGCTATAATTGGTCACTATCATATCCTTGTTATGATAATCTTTGATGAGATACTATTTCTTAATACTTCCACTTCTTTTGGATTTGAAGAAGCTTCTAGAAGAGACTTCCTACCTGGTTTCTTCACTAAGATCCTCATGGCCTTCATAAATTGAATGAAGTTGGAATATCTCAAATAGTTTGGTGTTTCTTAATACAACAAAGGGAAATCACCTATAATCCCTAGAATTCCATGAATAGACCCACTAATTTCCCAAATTTTCAAAAGGGTAGAATCGATTAAATTGGAAAGAGTGTCCCAATTGAAGATAAATGGAAATCCTAGTGAGTATATCCTCCACTGGAAATATAATTGCATCCAGAGATACAATTTTAAATGGAGAATGTCAATTACCAAGCATGATCAATCAAGCATATGAACCTATATGTTGCTTGAGTAGAGGAGATACTGGTTTATTAAAGCATCTTTATGATCCCATTTGTAACCAGCTACTACTTTTTGAGCACCTAGCAGTGGGATTTATATAATATATAATGTCCTCATGCAAGTACATGCCAGTTTTTGTAATCATATTATGTTGTAAACGGTTAGTGAGAAATATCAAAGAAAAGGTTCTTGCATGAAATTATTTAAATAGATATCAATTAGGAAATCATTTTTGTGCTTAATCAACACATTACCATATCCTAATAAAAAAATTAGTAGGAAATCCTATTAGAGATTTTTTTTTGTCATTTCACATCAAAAATGGAAATGTACTACACCATCTACAGATATATCAATGCTATCAAAAAATTCAAGATACTCATGTCATCATGTACAAATACATCATATATGAACAATACAATCGCATCATGTACATAAAAACATAAATATTATCAAAAAAATCCTAGATGTACACAACTAATAGATTTAGTTCTTATATTTGTACTCTATAATATATAGCTCCAACCAGTGTCATTCTCGAAGACACCTTCATTGCAATAGTGTACAAAATATCAGTATTAGAGTAGCAATACTAACTAAATGTAGAAATAAAAAATGAAAGTAAGATAAAATCCAAAGCACAGTAGTGGAATCTTGTGTCCATCGTATATGCAATCCCTACATCCCCAAGCCATGAGAAGACTAAGTTTATTAACCAAAATTGTTAAAGTACCAAAATATAATCAGCGTAATGAACCAAAAAACATGATAAACCTAACCATATTTAACCTTTTTTCCCTCTAAATTTCTCATAATGTTCTCATCAATTTTAACTAACCATTTTTTTCATGTTCTTGAAGTTCTTGAATTTGAATGGTTTTATTTTTCCACATAAGGGACTTCATTACTCATGTAATTTGGAGATGTATAACATTCATTTAGTTCATAAAAATTATTTTCTATGCCAATCCCAAATTGAATATCTTGTGCAACATTTGCATGACCAATCTCTACATTTTTATTCCCAAATTGAATATCTTGTGCAACATTTTCATTCTCAATCTCTACATTTTCATTGCCAATCTCTACATTTTCATTATCAATCACTACATTTTCTTTCCCAATCTAAATATTTTCATTCTCAATCTCCAAATTTTCATTCTAAATCTCTACATTATCATTTTCAATCTCTAAATTTTCATTCTCATTATCTAAATTATAGTCTATTTTCAAATTCAATCTCCTCATCACTTGAAATAACATTTACGGGTGGACCTTGGGCCTCACCTTCACTAATATTTAACATACCATGTCTCCTCTTCATATGGTTTTCCATATCTCTATGTCTATATGCTTAGATCTCATCTTTTGTAAGATTTCTCTTTCTTTTATGTTTTCGACAATTATTTCTCCGCATTATACCATCAAAAAGATGAACAAATAAGATTGCCAAACAAGAAATTTCAGAAAAATATGCTTCAAAAGTGTTATTTTGTCTACTGTAGACTAAAAACCCATGAAATCAAAGAAAAAGAGAATCTAAGGTCTGTTGGAATCAAGAAAATGGCTCACTACCCTATGTTGTTCCACAAGTATCTAATATCAGATATCTCTAATATGCATCACTCTTAACATGTATAATGCATTACATATCTAATTATAATATAATATAATATAATATAATACAATATATATTATTGATGCAGGAGCATCTTGGGTTTATGGAAATCCTTGATCAACCCCAAAAAAATGTTAGATCTTGTTTGGCTTGTCGGTAGCTTGTTTTGTTTGCTCGGTAACTTATTTTGAGTTCTTGGTGAAGTGTTCCTATTGGTCACTAGCAAGCTCGGTTACTATTTTGTTGTTTCCTTTACCGATTTAGTTCGGTGTGTTCAGTGTTGTTTGGTTCTTGAGTTTTTTCGACTGGTGGAATTTAATTGTTTTATGTTGGCCGACATGTGCAGTTAATTTTGGTCATGATATTAATGTTGGGATCACTCATAGGGAAGCGTGTGGACCTAAATCTAGGTCATTACTTTCTCCAATGTTGGATCTAATGGATATTTAGAGACAATGCATTCGGTGGCCGGTTGTATAAATAAGTAGAGATGTTCTAGAATTAGGGGTCATTAAGTTGAAAAGGAAGATAGAATTTGGAGTTTTGGATTCTTGCATGTATGAGGACTATTTTGTAATTGAATTTCATTGTATTTCCATAATCGGGAAGGCCTTACATCTCAACATGTATGAACTTTGAATGATTTAATTAAATATATTTTCATTCCTTTTCTCCCTCTTTGTGTTGTTGCTTTCGAGTTGGTAATCTACAAGTAGGATTGGTGTTGGGGAGTTCTTTAGGCCCTAGCCCTGTCATCTCTTGCATCAGGTGGTATCAGAATGAGGTTAGATCTGGAGGTTCCTTCTTGTAATCCCTAGTATTTGATATTTTTGTGGGGTGGTAGATTGTGATATGACCTGCAATTGCATAGTGTTTCAAGATGGTTCAAGGGAGGCAAGATGCAGATCCATGCTTAGTTGATATGCTAAGACAAATTGTTGCTAGATTAGAAGCTGTTGAGATAACCCAACACCGAGGAAGAAATATTGAAGATGTTAGTGATGATGAAGATGAAGAAATGCAAGAGGAATCTACACCTGCACCTATAATGGATCAAGGAGAGGAAAGATTCCTGAAGGCATTGACTAGTTTGAAATCTACACCACAGTTTAAAACTCCTACATATAGTGGTAAACTGGACTCAGATGAATTGGTAGTCTCGATAACTAAAATGGAGAAATACTTTGAATATGAGAACATATCAGAGGAGAAGAAAGTGAAAATTGCAAGCATAAATTTGAAAGGTCATGCATCCTTGTGGTGGGAGAATTTGCAATTACACAAAAAGAAGAAAGGTAAAGACAAAATTAAGGTATAGAATAAGATGGTGAACAAATTGAAAGGAAATTTTTTAACTTATGACTATCAGATTAACCTAGTTAGGAGAATGCAAGGTTTGAAGAAGAAGGGTAGCTCGGTGAAAGATTACGCTGAGGAATTTTATAGATTGGATATTAGATCTAGACATATGGAAGATGAGGTGGAAAGAATTGCAAGATATTTGAATGGACTAAGGACTTCTATTTAGGAAGATCTCAGCTTGGTGAAAATGGAGGGTATTGAAGAAGCTTGTTATTTTTCCCTAAAAGCTGAGGAGAAATTGAACAAAAGGCATGAGCAAAGACAAAGAGTAAGAGGTGGTAGATTCCCTAGAGGAAGAGGTAGATCCTATAGTGAAAATAGTAGATCTGATCAAGACAAGAAAAATCATGACAAGGGAAATAATGAGTGAAAATTTGAGAATTCATTCCAAGGAAGAGGTAACTATTTTGAGGTTGCTATGGTAGAGGAGGATTCTTGGGAACTTGTTACAATTGTGGTGAAGAATGACATAGATCATTTAAGTGTACACATCCAAGTAAGAAGGTCGATAGAAGTATAAATCCTCTGATACATGAAGGTTCACCATATGAACCTAAGAAGGAAGGAAATTTGATGGTCAAAAGAGTATTATGGAGTGAAAAGGCTAAGGAAGATCCGGTAAGGAAAAGTTTGTTCAATAACAGATGCAGAGTTGCAGATAAAGTTTGGAAAGTAATCAGTAAAAGCGGAAGCTTGGAGAATCTAGCATCATAAGAAATGGTTGTAAAGTTGTAGTTGGAAAGGTTGAAACATCCAAAGCCCTATAAAATTTCATGGATCAAAGATGAGCATACACTAATGGTAAGTGAACAATGTTTTGTGAATCTAAAAATTGGAAAATATTATGATAAGGTGTTGTGTGATATTATGCCCTTGGATTGTTGTCATATTTTTTTGGGTAGACCTTGCCAATATGGTAGACATGCTATATATGATGGAAGATTGAATAAATATACTATTTGGGCTAATGGAAAGAGACAAATCTTGTTACCTTTGGTTGAAGGATCTGTTGGTGAGATATGTACATCTGTGAAAGTTTGTTTGAAAGGAGGTAGATAGTTTGTTAAGGACTTGAAAAAAAATGATGTGTGTTATACTTTGATTCCTAACAAACCAAGTGCGAAAATAGAAGATAAAGTGTCGGTAGAGGTCGATAATTTTCTCACTTAGTACCAAGAGATAATTTCAAATAATGTACCTGATGGTTTTCCATCGATGAGAAGTATTAGTCATTGTATGAATCTTATTCCTGGAGCTAGTTTTCCGAATAAAGCACCACAATGACTGACACCAACCAAGAATGAGGAACTTAACTAAAAAGTTAATGAGTTGCAAAAAGGTTTGATTAGAGAAATTTTGATTCCATGTGCAATACTAGTTGTATTGACACCTAAGAAGAATAGAGAATGATGAATGTGTACCGATTCTAGAGAAATCAACAATATCACAGTTAAGTATCAGTTTCCTATATAGAGAATGGATGACATAATGAATTATTTGAGTGGAGTAAAGTATTTTACTAAGATTGGTTTGAAGAGTAGATATCATCAGATAAGAATTAGAGAGGGTGATTAATGGAAGACTTCTTTTAAGATAAAATAAGGTTTGTATGAGTGGTTGGTTATGCCTTTTGGTTTAACTAATGCACCAAGTACTTTTATGAGGTTAATGAATGAGGTTCTAAAGAAATTCTTGGGTAAATTTATAGTTGTATACTTGGATGACATTATGATATTTAGTAAAACCAAAGAAGATCATTTGTTAAACATTAGACAGGTATTGCAGAGATTGAAAGAGGAAAAGTTGTTGATTAATTTGAAAAAGTGTTCCTTCATGAAAGAGGAGATTGTGTATTTAGGATTTTTTATTTCAGCTGATGGTTTGAAGATGGATCTTGGAAAGGTTAAAGATATTCTTGAGTGGCCTACACCTGAAAATGTTAGTGAGGTAAGATCATTCCATGGTTTGGCAAGTTTTTACTGAAAGTTCATCAAAAATTTCAATTTAATTTGTAATGCTATGACCGAAATAATTATAGGAGATAAAAGAGAATTCAAGTGGACACATGGAGCTAATAGGAGTTTTGAAATTTTGAAAAAGAAGATTGATGAATTTTCTGTGTTAGTTTTACCTGATTTTAATAAAGTATTCCAAGTTGAATGTGATGCAAGTGGAAGTGCAATAGGAGTTGTGTTAAGTCAAGGAGGTAAACCAATTGCTTACTTTAGTGAGAAGTTGAATAATGGTAAATGAAATATTTTGTGTGTGATCAAGAATTATATGCTATTGTTCAAGCCCTAAAGAAATGGAGACATTATTTGATGCCAAAATAATTTGTATTGTATATTGATCATAAGGCTTTACAGTATTTGGATAGTTAGAATAATTTTAATCAGAGATATATGAAATGGGTTGAGTATTTGTAGAATTTCACATTTGTGATCAAGCATAAGAGTGGAGTATCTAACTGATTTATTGATGTATTGAGTAGAATAAGATCTTGATGACTGAAATGAGAATTGAGGTTCTTGGTTTTGATGATATGAAGAATTTGTATGAAACTGACCCTAATTTTTTTGAGCAGTGGAGAATGTGCAGAGCACCTATTTTAGATCAACTGAGTAAGTTGAAGACTCTTTCATTCAAGAAGGTATGTTGTTCAAAGGAATTCAATTATGTATACCAAGAGGATCGAGGAGAACTAATTTGATAAAGGAAAAATACAGTAGTGGTTTGGTTGGACGTTTTGACATTGATAAGACCTTGATTTTGCTTAAAGAAAGGTATTTTTGGCCTCGTTTGTATAAGGATGTTCAAAAATTTGTGAAGAGTTGTGGAGTTTGTCAAGTTTTAAAAGGAATAAGTTAGAATACTAGATTATATACACCAATTTATGTTCCTGAGAAACCTTGGAGAGATGTCAACATGGATTTTGTTCTTAGCTTATCGAGGATAGAGATAATGATTTCATATTTGTTATTGTGGATAGATTTTCCAAGATGGCACATTTCATACCATGTAGGAAAACATCAGATACAGTGCATGTAGTAGATCTTTTCTTTAAGGAGATTGTCAAATTGCAAGGATTACAGAGTAGTATCATCTATGACTGAGACAATAAGTTTATTAGTTATTTTTGGAAGACTCTATGGAAGAATCTCAACATTGATTTGAAATTTAGTTCTACATTTGATCCACAGACTAATGGACAAACAGAGGTTGTAAATAAAAATTTGGGTAACTTATTGAGATTCTTACTTGGAGTTAAAATGAGTAATAGGGATTTGATGTTGGCACAAGAAGAGTTTGCATACAATAATTTAGTGAATAGGAATACTGGAAAGACACCATTTAAGATTGTTAACAACATACTACCAAGAGGTATATTAGCCTTAAGAGATATTGTTGGTGAAGAGAAGAGAAGTGCTTAAGGGGAATAATTTTTTGAGTTTATGAAGTCATTGCATGAGGAAGTGAAACATAAGTTAGAGTAGAGTAATAAAAAATACAAGGATAATACAGATAGGTCAAGAAGACATAAGATTTTTTATGTTGGTGATGAAGAAATGACTCATTTCAAGAAAGGCATATTTCCTGTTGGAACATATGGTAAGTTGAAAATGAAGAAATTTGGTCCCTGCAAGGTATTGAAGAAATTTGATAGTGGAAATGCTTATGAAGTTGAGTTACCTGATGACATGGATATATCACCTATATTAAACATTTTATATTTGTATGAGTATCATGAACCTGATGAAGAAGTGACAGTACCGAGTGATTATTGTAATCACCAAAAAGTGGACAGGATCATTCAAGTGATTAATCAAGGAAAATCAAGGACAAATAAAATCAATTGAATCAAAATAAGTATTTAGCCAATCAAAATTAAAATCAAGCTTCAATTCAATTTAAATCAAAATCAAGAGCATTTTAATCAAGTGAAATCAAATCAATGTGCAATTAATTCAATTAATTGTATAGTTTAAAATTAAATAAACTCAACCCATTCAAGGGGTGCACTTGGCTAAATAAATGAATTAAAATCAATTGATTAAATCCTAATTTCTCTCAACACCACATGGGAGGAAAAAGCCTCAACCAATAGGATTTAAGAAAAGAGCTCACATGGATCAAGCCAAATTCAATCTCAATCACTCAAATTGAAAGAGCATCTTGTCCACTCATCTTATCTTCTTGTCCCAAGCTTTGAGGACACAATATTTAAATTATCTTCAAATGGTGGAACCAAAGACTCAACTCAAGCCTAATCATGATCAACTCTACCACACCCCCTACCCTTGCCAAATCCTATATAAGCAAGGTATAAATCACACATAAATCAATCCACAAATCTGAGAATTGCATCTAACCTCTTGAGATTTTGAGCTAGGAAGGAAAATTTAGAAGTTAATTAAGCATTTCAATTGGAATTGAACTATTTTAGCTTTCTTTATCGTATATTCTCATTCTAGGATTGTCATTAATGGAGGCTTGCTAAGAGCTTCACCATTAACATCCCTAGTTAGAGATCCATAGAGTGCTTAATTGTCTTTATTTGTTAAAATAGCTCTTCCTTTGTAGTTAATTTGGTTATTTTATTCAATTATTGTCAATACTAACCCTATGAAGGTACAAATTCTAGTACACAATTATCCTAAGAAACAAATAGAAGAAGTTGAGTGTATTTTGGATCAGAAAGTTGGTGGAAGCACTAGAGAAAAGGATTACATGGAGTATTTGGTAAAGTGGAAGAACATACCAATTGAAGATAGTACATGGATTTCTCAATTTGAGTTGGATTCAGCTTGGGTTGTACCTAACACATGATTCAGAGAATCATTTCTTTCCAACCCTAGGTGTCTAATGCAAGAGCATCTTAGGTTTATGGAAATCCTAGATCAACCAAAAAAAAATATGTTAGAGCTTATTTGGGTACTTGGTAGCTTGTTTGGCTACTTGGTAGCTTGTTTTGTTTGCTCGGTAACTTATTTTGAGTTCTCGATGAAGTGTTCTTCTCAGTCACTGGTGAGCCTAGTTACCATTTTGTTGTTTCCTTTACTGAGTTGGTTTGGTGTGTTCAGTGTTGCTTGGTTCATGAGATTATCAATCGGTGGAATTTAATTGTTTGATGTTGGCCAAAATGTGTAGTTAATTTTGGTCATGATATTAATGTTGGGATCGCTCATTGGAAAATGTGTGGACCTAAATCTAGGTCATTTCTTTCTCCAATGTTAGATCTAATGGATCTTTAGAGTCGACCTATTTGGTAGCCTCTTGTATAAATAAGTAGAGATGTTCTAGGATTATGGGTCATTAAGTTGAAAAGGAAGATAGAATCTGGAGTTTTGGATCCTTGCATGTATGAGGAATATTATGTAATTAAATTCCATTATATTGGTTGTAACCAGGAAGGCCTTATAGCCCAACATTTATAAATTTTGAATGAGTACCTTAGGCCCCAGCTCCATCATCTCTGTGTTGTTTCTTACAAGTTGTTAATATGCAAGTAGGATAAGTATTTGGGAGTGCCTTAGGCCCCAGTCCCATCATCTCTTGCGTCAATTTTATATATATATATATATATATATATATATATATATATATATATATATATATATATATATATATATATATATATATATATATATATATATATATATATATATATATATATATATATATATATATATATATATATATATATATATATATATATATATATATATATATATATATATATATATATATATATATATATATATATATATATATATATATATATATATATAATTTTATATTAGATATATAATGCAATATATGGAATATATATAAATATATATATATATATATATATATATATATATATATATATATATATATATATATATATATAGAGAGAGAGAGAGAGAGAGAGAGTCATGAATACCAACTTAGTAAGGTATTTCCTTACTATGGATCACGTAAAGAGAAAGTGTTGTAGAGGATGGCATTGAAAGTATAGAAAGTTTTTCTATGCTAGTCAAACCATCAAAGAAGATCGGTCCTTAAGGAAAGCATTGTCTCTATAGGGATAAAAGAAAGGAAGATCAATCCTTAAGGAAATCATTTTCTCTGTTAAGATATATAGGCAAACGGTTAGACCTAAGGAAATAATTGTCTCCATAGGGATCAAAGGAGGATTAGTCCTTAAGGAAATTATTGTTTTCATTAAGGGATCCAATGAAAAGATGAACACAAAGAAAGAATTGTCTCCTTATCAATCCACAAGAGAGATTGCATTATATTGTTATGTGTGTGTGTAAAATATAAAACAAGAAGCAAAGTATATGCCTCTATGTTAAAGTAATTGGAGATGCCTTAATATGAGCAATGACATTAATAAAGCATGCATGCAACTACAAGAAACATTTCCACTATGAGATTCTCCCAAGAAATGAAAAATCAAGAGAAATGAACACATGAGAAAAGAGAGCACGAAAGGGATCTACTAACTTTGGGGTCAACATGATAATATGATAATACATGAGATATTATATCAAAATGAAATATCATCATTCCCCAACGGTATTATAACTACAAGCACAAAGGAAGAATGTCATGTAAGAGTTATGAAGAAGTGTCTTTTTGGGCCAACATCATGGAGACCAAAAGAATATGTAGCTATAATTTTTCATCATCCGCAATCAGACAACACAAAGGCACATTTAAGAATAGTGGCACATGCATGACATAACATATGAAAACATTTAGAAGAAGTAAGATACAAATAGAGGAATGCCACGATAGATCAATTCCTTTATCACCTTGCACAAATGAAGTGTAGTGCCTCTCCCATTTGCATTCTATATACCATCCTAATGGATGTGATGTTGATGTTCTTGCTTCATGATGATCATGTTGGGACCCATGAGTGGTCTACACCCTTGGGGTGATTTGACTAATGTTGTTATATTGGAAAATTGGTTATGCTTTATGTCTCTCTTATGAGACTTATGATGTGTTGATGGTTCTCTAAGGTATGTGCCAGTGATTACCCATATATGGATGGTATCATGATGTTATTCTATGAGTACCCTTGAGATATGAATAGTGGTTTCATTGTGTGGTGCATTCTATTATTGCACCTGATTCTAGTTCCTACAGTAGTGTTGACCTATGTTAGATTATACTTTTAGTAATATTTTGATGATATTTGTATAAGGGTGCCTTATGATGTTATCTGGTGTACTTTGCATTTTAGATATTGGATGTGGATTCATGATGTTTTTATGGGTGTTATGATATATTGTGTCATATATGTTTTTGAGTAATTTAGTTATTTACTTCCATTAATTTATTCTTAGGATAATCAAGGAATGGTTAATTTATATTTAAGTTTGGATGATGGGTTATATATATACATAAAGGATGTTCATTTGGATTCATGATTGTTGTGCCTTTATGCTATGGATATCTATCTTTTACTTTAGTGGATATGCTCAAATGACTGTAAATGATTATTTAAAATTTTAATTTAAATACAATATCATGAGATTATATATATTGTTATGTTGTACTGCACCATTGCTATGCATTTTTCTTGTTAGTGCTAGTACGAAGTGAGACATAGCCATAGTCACTTGCTTGTGCGATCTACATGGTGTCTCGTTCTCCTTCAACATGACTATGTGTTTAATTGTGCTTCAACTATTTTTATATCAAGCATTTGCACTTGATGTTTGCTTGTCTAGTAAATAGGTACTAGGTACATTTACCCTGATTATAGGATCTGAGTGTGTACCTATATTCCTGATAGTGGTGCTAGGAGATAGTGACCTTGACCTTTCATGTTAAGCCAATGTTGTCTCTATATGTGTGACGTATCCATTATATTATGTTATTATTACCCCTCTAGTAAATGTTAGTAAATATGGATTCATAATGCATTATGTGATTAGACCAGTGAGCCTGTTTGTGCATTTAAGGTTCCATAGTTGTCACAGATATTGTTAAATTAAAAGGCTAAGCTAATTGTATGTTGAGGGATTTTAATCATTTGTTTAATTTATTTTTATTATCGGCTATTTTTTCGTAGTTGAATTCCAAACATCTCAAATTTTCCTATTTGATTTGGGAAAGGGGCCAATTAGTCTATTAATTTATTTAATATTCTAATTTATAAGTCACTTTAATAAAAGTGCTTATATTAGGCAAAAAGGTGATTTTTAACTCTCACTTCTTATTTTTGGTTTGAAGAATTTTTGTTTTGCTCCAAAACCCTCTTTGGAGATTTTAGTAAATTTCTTGTTGTGTGACATTGGCTTGTCATATCTTTGTGACGAGAGGCTCATTGGATTCTTGGTGCAATTCCTCATATTCCCTATGATTTTCATCTTGTTTGGTACTCTTGTTGTTTTCTTCTTTTTGTTTCATTTTTTGGAGCCTTTGGCTTGAGGTAGGGCTCTTGTGATTTAATTATATAATTTTTTATTTTGATTTCTCTCTCTTTTTTTAGTATCATGGGTTGAGAACTAGTGTTCTCCCACAATTTCATGTGTTTATATCACCCGGTTGGACGGTAATGAGTTCTCATATGGATTCATGTTTTTGAGAAATGAAGTCTTTACCTATTTATGCTATCGGATTTTGCATGTATGCCCGGAATGGGAATTTTATTAGATTTTTGAGAGTTTGGATGGATTTTAGAAGTGGATTTTTTATTTCATAGAATTTCAGAATGTTTGGTTTTTGGGTGCTTTTGGTGTTGCCTTATTTTACGTGTCACCCAATAATTATCTATCACCTTTTTGGATTGAATTGAATTATGTTATTAGTAGACTCTGCTACAAGGATTAGGATCACGGAGTCAAAATGGTTCGAGGACATTCTGAGCATTTTTATATCATGATCCAAAAGTGCTTTGTCAAGTTATAAATGTGATTTTTGGTTCCTTGCCATATTTTGTTGCAATTTGAGCTTTTAGTTGCTTTTGGGCATTTTTTTCCATCCTCGTGTGCTAACAAGATGACTTATAGATTCCATGGTAATCCATGCTCTTGGAAAAGTGGCTAATTGATCTATGTGTTATTGTACTTCCTTTTGGTTTCCATTTGGTTTTTTTTTTCCGAGTGTGTTTATGCTTTTATCATCTTGTTGCATTTCATGAATCCAAACCTTGTATATGGTTTTATCATCAGTTTATGTGGTATTGGTTTTTCCCACCCACAAGAACATGCACATACCTATGGCGCAATCTTGCGAGACCCAAACTCCTAGATTTATGTCAATTGAGTATTTGTTCATTTGGGGGTTGGGTTGGGAGTTTGCATTGGCCTTATGGCACTCATCGTATGAAGATAAGGGTATGTAGGGTAGACATGTGGAGTGGCTCCTCATGTGGATCCTGACCTATAAGTAGCTAGTACAGGTCACGTGTAGGAGTTCTTAATAAGTGATAACTAAAACTAAAACTAGGGTAATAAAACTTAATGTAAGATCATGGTTAATCACTCGTTATGGTAGCCAACCATCCTATAGGAGTTGGTGTGAGGGTGATGTGCTCATTATGATAGCTAACATCTTGTAGGAGTTAGTGTGAGGGCACGATATTTGGCCTCTTGAGGGAGTCAAGTTTAAGATACCACATTCTACTTGGTGCGTCGAGTGATGACACTCCACTAATAGAGTCCCTACATAGTTATCCTATAGAGTGTTCTAAGTAGTGATCTGATGTACTACATTGCATTCATGATCATATGTGTACCTTGTGTTATGTACTATTTAGCGTGTGTGAAACCTCTTGTGTGTGTGTGTCTTTTGTGACTGTGGTCGGGTTGCTATCTCCATGAGCATGATAGGTTAGGCCTAATGGTTCCATGTGGTTGGGAGGTGTTGCTAACCTATACCACTAATGGGGATCGGTATAGAGATGGTCTCGCTCCAGCTACAAGATTGGAGCTTATTTTCTCCCTTGCTTCTTCAGTTTAATCTTGATGATTATGCAGTTATTGGATGTTATATCTATTCAATTGATGATGCTCATGTATATGTACTTGATATTGTTACTCTTATGGTGATGAATTATATTGTAGATGTATGATGTTAGAATATCTTTATGCTTGATTTAGATGTACGTTATGTTTATGAAGAATTCAAGTACTTACCTCCTTGATTTTCTAGTTCTCGGTACTCTCCGGTGTGGAGATTTTCATATTTGGTCATGTCTTTTGACTTGTTTTGGGAACACCAGTTCCTTGTATTGTACAATAAATTATTTTACCGTACGATTAGGTGTTTCATCATTTCCATTCTAGAATTTTATCATAAAATCTAACATTATGTTGTACATATTGCATCTCATCATACAACTTGTGGAGTTTCATCATACGAGTAAGTATTTCATCGTACTTGTATTGGAGTTTCATCATACAATAATCTACAAGAGATAATTATATCTCAGACAGAGAGCACTTTTGAGCATGATCGAAAAATGTGAATTGGATATTCGGATACCCTTTTGGGAGACTCATCTTTCTAATTCAAAACAGATCATATATTGATTTCATTAGAGCTGAATTGATGCATTTCATGTTAGACTATGTTTTTAACTTTGTAAATGAACTTATATGATTAACCATGGTAGGGATTGTACTTTGGGTTTTAAAAAAACATCAGTTGTATGTTAATTTGGTAATCTGGATGAATCTTGCATGTTAATCAATTAATTGGTAATTGGTTGTTGGAAAGTGGTTCAAAGGCTTGGTAAGCTTTGGTTGTATGTTATTCTTCTACTTTACGTTATGTTTATGTATTGAATAATTGTACCTTTAATCTTTATTTTAAAAAAACATATGTTAGTCTAAGTTTGATCCTTGTTTCCAAGGATTCATGTGTGGGGCATTACATGAAGCAACAAGGGTCATCTAAATAAATCTAAACAAAATATATAACAAGTAGCACATCATGGGGGAAGCACATTAAAATAGGAAAACACGTACAATGTACCTCACGAGAGAGAGAGAGAGAGAGAGATTATTTATAATATATATATATATATATATATATATATATATATATATATATATATATATATATATATATATATATATATATATATATATATATATATATATATATAATTATAATATTGTAATATAATATAATATTTATTATATTATATATGATATAATATATTAATATTATAATATAAAGCTCCTCCTCCAATCTGAGCTCTAGTGCATATGGCACCTAGGGTTCATCGTGTTTCTCTAGCTCAGGCAACATAGGAAAATGTGAGTTCTTCACACCTAGTTCCATCCTATGCCTCACATTTTGGTCATAGACGACCATCAAAATGCCCACCTTGCATATTTGGCTAGAGACCACTAGGAAGCATAGGATGATAATGTTCCACATTGGGGTGATGAGATAGAGGTATAGGGTTAAAATTACCCTCCTTTTTTTATATCTATCTCCTTATCTGCCATGAAATGTAACCCCATTTTCATATGTTCCATTCGGTCATTTTTAGTATATTCCTTGTACTCTACTCAACTTAAAGTCTTTTTTTGGGACATTTTATTTTCATCTAGCTATCTAAGAGCCACTAGTATTCACATGAATTTTGTTCTCTTGGGTTCTTCCTAGTTTATTATTTGGCTATCTAAGAGCCTCTTTCAAAAGCATGAATCTAGATTTTATTGAGACATATGGACTCACCATCAAGCTGATCAAGAGCCTATTTCAAAACTTTATACTCATTTTCCTTATATTATTAATATATATGGCTTCTTGCCTTTGGTTAAACAAAAAAACTATTATAATATTAATATACATATTATATATAATATAAAAAATTGCTTCAAATATCTAATATTAGATACCTCTGACAAAAATCACCAACCCAAAGATTTTCCTCAAGATTGCTTTGGCTTTTGGGTTGGGATTGCCAAACATAGATAGTCAACCCAAAAAATGTGTTTTAGAAATTTGCCTACATTTCTAGACTCAACCTTATAGTTGACACCAATTTTATCTGAAATTGGTGAAATGAAGACGATGCCTTAAGAAGATTTTCAACTTTCCATCAACATAAATTTTGTCAAGTTTTGATTTTAATAAATTATTATTATTTATTTTCTAATTGGATTATGTTTAAAGTCTAGATTGATAGGTTGGTTGAAAAACATCTATAACTTTGAAATAGTATAACATTTTTCAAATCTGAAACATGTGTCACATTCTAAGCTTCGCATACTATGAATTTTTTTTAATATGTTAAGTTTTGACCAAGTTAAGGTGGTTAGACATGGGAGTTCTTTTATTCTAAAAATATTGTAAATAGTTCATAATTAATTATTTATTTGGAAAAAATTACTCAATAATATGTGTCACATCCATACATGAGTCTTCTACTTATATTTAGAATCTTATGAAAAAATATTATCATTTTATTGTGATTAAGTTGGTTATACATACACCTACTTCTTATCTTTTTCCTAAAATTTACATACCAGTGCTTCTAGAAACTACATTCAATTTCCTACAAATTCTTTTTTTACATCTTTTTTATATAAGGTTGATAACTTGTTCAACATTTTACATCAAGTTGCCTAACCCTGTTTTGTTGAAATTTCATTGCCACTTAAGGCCATAGTTGGCATACATGATCGTGCACACACCCACCCAATAAGTTAAATTTGTTAGGACTAAGACATTTAAATTTTTTATCAATTTGATTGTCCATGACCTTATTAACTAACTAGAAAAAAATTCAAATGTATCCCAAATATGATTTGGTTTCTTTATTTTGTCAACATGAGATGTTAGTTTAGGAAAAAAAAATACACATGCAAATAAAATAAAGAGTATCATCAAATTTATCAAACCAACTCTTTTTGTGAGAATAATTGATAATAATGTATTATTTTTACAGTGTTTAACACATACATAAGATAGTTTACACTAAGTAATTGGTTTCATATTATTTATTTCCATGTAAGTTAGTTGTATGAGAATTTGAGTCATCATGGCAAATAGAAAGAACATACAAAATAGAAAATTTTGAAAGAAAATTAATCATAGGAGAATTCTTGCACAAATAAATTATTCAAGATAGCCCTAGTAAAACAATTGCCACTTTGACATATTTATATTTGTTGAACATTAACAAATTATTGAAAATATAGATCTAATATAAAATGAGAAAAAAAAGAAGTACCGATTGAAAGTGTGCACTGACACTTTAAAAATATAATACGAATTTCTCCAAGGAAGAGGTAAACAAGGACATTCATATTGGGATTTATAGATCATACCTCCAATCCACATGAACTTCACCTAAAGAACCACTATCTTCAAAACTTTAATGTGACTCAAATCTATATCTCTAGTTCAATGATGGACACACTTTTCTCTTATGATATTCTCAACTCTAGCTAGCTTGTAGCCTAAGGGTTCCTCTTGCACAACTAAAAGTGTCTTTCACCATCTTTATATTGAGATAGACCACAATATTCATTAGGGGCATTGCATTTCTAGATGTGTTCCTTAGAACAAGAAACCATGAAATATTTTATATTCATATGGTCTCTCTACTATGAGATTAGAGGATATTTTTTTATTATTTTAAAAGACTTGTGTGGTTCTTTCTCAGCTCTCATGGCTAATGAGGACCAAATATGCTTCTCTCTCCCTACATGAGATGTCTGAACTTCATTGATGTCTTTCTAGGGGCAAGTCCACCAAAGGGGCTCATACCCAATTAATTATTTCCTATTTTGAACTCTCTAAATTCAATTTAGGATAAGGCTCATCAACTAACTTCCAAGTGAACATATAGTAGATCTATGAGATGTCGCAAACCTAGCGACCCTATAAACTCATGTTTGTCACACATTTTTTTTAACCTTGTTAGAAGTAATATCTACGATCTCTTGCATCAGTTATAGAATATTTTTTTAAAAAAAATTAATTTATTTAACATCATTTGCTTCATACTTTTGATATTTTTTATCCATATGCCCCTATACTTTATATGTGAGATGTTTGGAATTCATTGATGCCTTTCTAGGGGCATGTCCACCAAAGGGGCTCATACTCGATTAATTATTTCCTATTTTAAATACTCTCACTTCAATAAGATGGGGCTCCTCAACTAACTTCCAAATTCCTATGATAGATCCATGATATGTCACAAACCTAGTGAACCCATAGCCTTGCCCACCACACAATTCTTACAACATTATTATAAATACTATTTAAAACCTGTAATGCTATCCATAAAACCTCTAATGCTATAACTTTATTTACTTTATATCTCTGATATTTGTTCATTCAATGTGCCCCTATACTCCCCTTATGATCTATACATTAAATCACTTTCAATCCTCTCAATCGAACCAACTTCTCTTCTATCAACATCAATAGCTATAATCAAATTAGAATGCTTGTTAGGACTAAGACATTTAATTTTTTTATCAATCTAATTACCCATGACCTTATTAACTAACTAGAAAACATTTCTAATGTATCCCAAATATGTTTTGATTTCTTGATTTTGTCAACATGAGATATTAGTTTAGAAGAAAAATAAACATACAAATAAAATCAAGAGTTTCATCAAATTTGTCAAACCAAATCCTTTTGTGAGAATAATTGATAATAATGTATAATTTTTATAGTGTCTAACACATACATAAGATAGTTTACACTAAGTAATTGATTTCATATTATTTATTTCCATGTAAGTTAGTTGTATGAGAATCTGAGCCATCATGGAAATAGAAAGAACATACAAAAATTAAAAAATTTGAAAGAAAATTAATCATAGTAGAATGCTTGCACAAATAAATTATTCAAGATAGCCCTAGTAAAAAAATTGTCACTTTGACATACTCTACATAAAATTTTATCTTTCCAAGATTTAATTAAACCGGGCTTGTTTAGAGTTATTTATATTTGTTGAACATTAGCAAATTATTAAAAATATAGATCTAATATAAAATGAGAAAAAAAAAGTACATATTGAAAGTGTGCACTAACACTTTAAAAATATAATACGAATCTCTCCAAAGAAGAGGTAAACAAGGACATTCATATTGAGATTTATAGATCGTACCTCCAATCCACATGAACTTCACCTAAAGAGCCACTATCTTCAAAACTTTAATGTGACTCAAATCTATATCTCTAGTTCAATGATGGACACACTTTTCTCTTGTGATATTCTCAACTCTAGCTAGCTTGTAGCCTAAGGGTTCCTCTTGCACAACTAAAAGTGTCTTTCACCATCTTTACATTGAGATAGACCACAATATTCATTAGGAGCATTGCATTTCTAGATGTGTTCCTTAGAACAAGAAACCATAAAATATTTTGTATTCATATGGTCTCTCTACTATGAGATTAGATGATGTTTTTAGTATTATAAAAGACTTGCTTGGTTCTTTCGCAGCTTTGATGGCTTATGAGGACCAAATATGCTTATCTCTCCCTACATGAGATGTCTAAACTTCATTGATGTCTTTCTAGGGGCAAGTCCACCAAAGGGGCTCATACTCAATTAATTATTTCCTATTTTGAACTCTCTAACTTCAATTTTGGATAAGGCTCATCAACTAACTTCCAAGTGAAAATATAGTAGATCCATGAGATGTCGTAAACCTGGCGACCCTATAAACTCATGTCTGTCACACAGTTTTTTTAACCTTGTTAGAAGTAATATCTAAGATCTCTTGCATTAGTTATAGAATTTTTATTTTTATTTTTTAATTTAATTTATTTAACATCATTTGCTTCATACTTTTGATATTTTTCATCCATATGACCCTATACTTTATATGTGAGATGTTTGAAATTCACTTATGCCTTTCTAGGGGCATGTCCACCAAAGGGGCTCATACTCGATTAATTATTTCCTATTTTAAATACTCTCACTTGAATATGACGGGACTCCTCAACTAACTTTCAAATTCATATAATAGATCCATGAGGGGTCACAAACCTAGTGAACCAATAGCCTTATGCCCACTAGACACAATTCTTACAACATTATTAGATGTACTATTTAAAACCTCTAATATTATCGATAAAACTTGTTTTTCTTTTTTAACTTTATTTACTTTTTATTTCCGATGTTTGTCCATCCAATAAGCCCCTATACTCCCCTTATGATCTTTACATTAAATCACTTTCAATCCTCTCAATCAACCCAACTTCTCTTCTATCAACATCAATATTTGTAATCAAATTTGACTGCTCAATTTAAGTGTAATGCTTATAAGTCATTTTCCAATCCTCTCAATCAACCCAACTTCTCTTCTATCAACATCAATATCTATAATCAAATTTGAATGCTTAGAAATACTATTTAAAACCTCTAATATTATCTATAAAACTAGTTTTTTTTTAAACTTTATTTACTTTAATTTCTGATATTTGTTCATCCAATACGCCCCTATACTCCCCTTGCGATCTATACATTAAATCACTTTCAATCCTATCAATCAACCCAACTTTTCTTCTATCAACATCAATATCTATAATCAAATTTGAATGCTTAATTTAAGTGTAATGCTTATAAGTCATTGTCAGCATTATAATTTTATAGTCGATCAACTTTTCTCTGGCAACTACAAAGGATAGAAATACAATTTTTTAGGTTTTCCTAACTGCAATCTTCCATAAACAACAAAGCTTCCAGAAGGGGACGAATCCTGTAGTTTATAATATGTTTGAGTCAAGCTTCAATCTTTGTAGCTGATCTCCTGATTTTATATGGAGGCGGGCAATGCATGAGTGTAGCACGGCCGTCGTCCCACTTTGTACTGTTATGCCGTGTGTGACAATCATATTCAATTAAAAAACAAGTATTCAATCTCGTGAATGCTCTGATTTACTTTATATGTTGGGACGTGGAATCTTGGCTCTCTAAACCACTTTGTTTTATTCACGAGATTGATACCCGTACAGAATGCTAATCCAGCAACTTTTCGCTATTGCAGAATTATACAATGGCTTCGTTATGACTGATATACAGTAGAAATGAATAAAGAAGTTAGTCAGTCCAAGGAAGTTTCACATGCTGCAACTTCATGGCCCTCCTGGATTCCTCACGGATCTCAACTCTGTGGGCCTCTTCACACAAAAGAATGTGCTGACCTCATCTTTCAAAACTTGAGGTCTGTGATGCTCTGCACGGAATTTTTTGTTATAATGGATTCTTTTCTTTTCGAGAAAAGATTGAAAAGTAATTTGTTGGTGATTTGCTGTAAAGGGAAAATAGTTCTGCGTAAAATATTTTATGTTTATGAGATAAATTATTTGATCATATAGTTCTTTGGAAATGATTCACAGACTAGTGGATTTTTTTGCCCTGGTTTAGTGATTTGGATGTAGATAAGGTTCATGGTATTTGGAAATATCTTTGAGGAATCTGACAGTGCAAGCATTATGTCCTCTTTAGTCAAACTGGTAGCAAATGAGCTTTGAGGTTCTTAGCAAAGTAATCATGAATAGTAACAAATCATGCAATAGGCTTAGGGTGAAGTACTCTGTAATACGTTAAATTCAGTAGTCTGTGTTGTTAAGGCAGGAGACTAATGTTTTCATATGTATTTTCATATTAATTTAACTTTTGGGAATCGCAAAAACTTCTGTTTATCTTATGGTCTATCCAAATTTTTTATTAAACTGTAATTTTTGTTTTTTATTTCTATTTTTTCATTTGCTACCCTTTTTTTTTCCCAATGGTATTTTCCTTTCCCCCCATAGCAAATTAGCAGAAAAATAGGACATGTGTTAGAAAGGTTGCATGCTACATACATTTCAAGTGACTAGTCAAGCTTCCGCAGTTGGCATCTTGTAAATAATTCATGTGGTTTGTCTTTTATACCACATTTTGCATACATGCATACCAAGGCAGTTGCATGGAAAAAAAAATGTTGAAGCTCGGTGTGTGTAAATCACGGGGGCTTCACTTAATGAACTTAAATCATAGCACGTGTGTTCATGGCATACTAAAGAATCCCCCTATTTTCAAAAAAATTGCCCCAAAGTCCCTTTTTGTCACCCACCTCCAATACCCACCTAGTATCTCCTGCAGCCATTTTCCTATATAAACCCCCACCCCTCCTCTGAAAAAAAAACCCTCCCTCTATTTAGGTAATATATTGTCCCCTTTTTTCGCCCATTTTAAACCCTCTAATATGAATGCACGTGGTATTGTATTTCCCTTTCAATGAAGACCTCATCGTGTAAATGATCTTCATTGTCTTTTGGATGACAATCCTCACTCAGAAAATGTGGGTTGTCATCTATCAATCTATAGTATTTCAATTTGTTGAGGAATGACTTGATGCCTTAAATCCTAATATGGCTCAAACAGACACATAGTGCAGAGAACAAAAAGTTGGTGTTCAAATGGTTGGGCGCCAAGGACAACACAAAGTATCCATTTGGTAAGGTCTACACTCTAGTACTTCTCATCTCTCAAGACTCTTCCATAAATAATTATTGAGCACTTTGCGTTAGTTGATAGAAATTCCAAGCAAGAATAGGCAGTTGAGCACAGTACCATTGAGCAATACAAGCACAACAACTGCCCCCAAAACAAAGAGAAGTCGGTCATTGAGTAGAGACTATTTGCAAGCCGCCAAGACGAGGACAACACTAAAGCCTCTACAACCTTGCTCAAATTAATTCAATTTTCAAAATTTGTGTAGAACTTATTTACCCTATGGTTGGAATAAAAGTTTCTAATAAAATCAATTTTATCATATTTAATGTTATTTTAGGATTGGTTGTGTACTTTTTTTGCCAATGTTTTTTTCCTTTTTTTTTCGCATTTAGAGGAAAAATCATTTTGTCGATTAAAATATAGCTTTTCTAATCTCCATCTTTTGACATGTCTTTTGCATGTGAAGGTATTGGGTGGAATTTTCCAGAGCATTAATGTGTAAGTAGCATGAGAGTTTTTGATGGTATAAATATTTGATACCACATTTTGTAAAATTAGTTTCAGAGCTCATCACCTCACTACTTCTCACAGTTATTCTTAGTCATTGCTACTTTGGACTATGATACATTCCTACCATGATAGATTTTTTAGACCTTTATACTATAAGTTTCATGTGCTTTAAGATTGAAGCACTAGTTGTGGAAAGGTAAGCTTTATTTTTTTGCAAATTCTGTTGTTCTAAATTGAGCCACTTACCATTTTATTGATTCATGATGTTGACAAAAAGCACTTTGAAATCTATTACGATGGTTGGAAGCCTCAAATCCTAGCACAAGAAGTTGTTATTTTAAAAGAGGTATTTGTGCATAGAACAACACAAGTCAGATAATGGAGGTTTGGCTTTGAATGTGGTTTAAAATATGCATAGATGGTGAGTTAGAGAAAGGAGGTTTGGCTTTGAATGTTCTTTAACATATATATAGATGGGATTTTCCCTTGAGTATTTTATTTAAAAGAGGTGTTTGTACATAACAACATGAGTATGAGAATGAAGGTTGACTTTGAATGTGATTTAAAATATACATAGATGGTGAGTTGGAGAAAGGAGGTTTGGTTTTGAATGTGCTTTAAAATATACATAGATGGGTTTTTTCCTTGAGTATTTCATTTGCCAAAATGCTCCTAGCTAGAGTCTACTCTATATATTTTTATATTTTTTTTTAACAAAAAGAGAATTCTCCACAGTTGTAGGCACAATGAGATAATTTCATTTGCATTTAACTCTTTAGAAGATTGTATATGAGTGCTTGAGGTTTTGTTATTTGATTCTTATCACTAGTTTTGATGAAGTTTATGAATTTTTTTTAAAGTGGACACAATTGGTTTTAATGCGAGAAAGTGTCAAGTTTTTTGGGCCTATAATTAAGACCCCATTTTGACATAGGTAGGTAAAACGATGGAAAAAGTTATAGAATTTTTCTTTATAGCTCAGATTTGCATTTTCTTCAAATTTTGCAAATCCTTTTATAAAATCACTTATGTACATATCTTGCAATAGTGGCATCCCACAGAACCACATTTCTAAGTTTATGTGAGGCATTCTATTTAATAGTTAACCTCCTTGTCTATGTTTATACATTTTACAACTATCAATGACCCCACAATAGTGGGTTATACTTTTCCAAAAATCTTGATTTTTGCTGAAATCAAACATTTTTAAGAAAAGTATGATGATTTAAGCATTGAGAGGTCATGTTTGAAGGAATTAATTGAAAATGGCTAGATTAAGGCATTTTAGATAAAACTCTCTTTGATATAACCTCTCTACTCATCAGTCATACCTGCAATGGAGTCTCCTTCGCACCTATCAAAATGCTAAATAAATATCACTTTGACATTAGCTTTTGGGGGATCAAATGAATTCATTAAAAAAACCCAGATGCAAGATGGTGTACTACTCAAAGAAATCTTTCCAATTATTATGATTTTAATATATATTGAGTTTATTATGACTTGGTATTTTTAGTTTTACTAAACATAAGTTTTTCACCATATATCAACTTATATGTG
>BSBK01001107.1:1357500-1437500 GCA_027943335.1 Chamaecyparis obtusa | reverse complement strand
AAGTCATTATTTTATTCAAGTTTTTTTTTTTTGAGTTTATTTATAGAACTGCAGTACATATGGTTTTGTTTCTTTATTAATCTTTTTTATTTTTTCTATTTTTCCATTGTGTTGACTCTTGCTGCAAGATTGGACATCTCCTTTGGAGATTTCTCTAGTCTTGACTGCATCAAATATCGATTGGCTTTCTAGTGCAGGAAATTTAAGGATAGTTGCATGCCTTATTTTTTGGCATGTGGTAGCTCTTCAATATGCTTTCCCTTCCACTTGACCAGTCATCATTTCTTAAAAATGGTCATCTTTTTCTAGTCTACAATTTTTTTCATACCAATTATGTTGTATAGGGATGTTTTCAATGTTTCTTACCCTGATTTGTGGTTATCGTAAATTTAAAAAAAGAAATTCTATATAGGAGCTTTCTTTCACTTTCAAAGTGGATTGCAAATGAGGCATGCCAAAAATGAACTTTGATACTATTTTGGCTTTAATTTTGGCTTCTTCGTTCTATTTAGAAATATCAAATATTAGAAGCATTCTTCATAAAAGTTTATTTCAGAGATTGTATTTTTACACTGACATAAAAGTTTACTTAAGAGATTGCAATTGCAATGACAGTTTCTCCTTCCACTTAGAAAGATTTGATCTCAACAACCTTATACTTCTTAGCAATTTTATTAGTTAAGCCTTTACCTCAAATCTCACAACTAGATTTGCTATTGCAATGTTTGTCAACAACTTATTAAGTAATAGAAAAACTAATATATAACAATGCATACCAACTATAATAAAAAATTAACATGGCTTTTCATTTAATTGATGTATGAATTTTAATAATAGTAATAAATAATGTCTTATGCATTTTACAAATTGATTTGGCTTTTCAATAAAACATTATTTGCCCATGCATTCTACATTCTAGTTTATTCACTATTTGATTTTTGTTTTCTAGAAATTCTCTTTGAATTATCTATTACAAAAATGATTCTCTTGGGATCCTATTACTTTATTAAGTGTTTCCTATATCATATTTTTTACGATTTTAGTCTTGTTTTTCAACCATGCATTTTTAAACTTGCTTATGTGCCTCCATCTTAGGCTGGCTAAAATAAATGACATCTTCATAGTAAAACCATAACATTAAGTTCTCAATAGAACCCAACATAAACAAGACAACATTAAAAACTATTTGCAACTAGAAGAGACTCCAGCTCTAAGTACTTCTTGTTTTATTTAGTTTTACAAAATAAAATCTAAATGTGATCAACAAGCCCTAGTTTAAAAATTAAAATTTGATTGTGATCAACAAACCTTATTTTAATTTCAAATGAATAAGGAAACATACTTAAATCCAATGACTAAATATACATGTCAACAAATTGTTTGCTAAGTTGGCTCACAACATCTTGTAGAAGAGTGGGCATTAGGTAGATATTGATTTTGAATTTTTAAAATAAATTCACAAGTATGAATGTGATGTAGATCAAGTATGAATGTGATGTATATAATATAGAATAGTGTAAAATAAGTCTAGAAATGAAGAATGTAGAATTTGGAGATCATTGATGAAAGAATCTAGATTTGACATGTCATGAAGTAATTCCATGCACAAGTATTCCACTTGGAAGTTGATTGTTACATTTATGACACAAATCAAAATGAATTGAAAACATAAGAGAAAATACATGAATACAAAAAATTTCACCTTCACAATTTTCCTATGTGAACTTCTTGGTGGATGTGTGTCTTAAAGTGTATAAATAGTCAACATGTGTAAAAGCATTGATATTTTTAGATTATAAAAGATATGATCTCCATAAAATAGGAGAGCATTATTTAATTCTTGTCTTTAGCATTTCATTTAAACAAGGAAAACAAAGAAAAATATGAAATGATTAGCTTTTGTGATACATTTTAAATAAACACAAATTACCACTCACATTTAAAACTAAATATCTTCAAAATTAGTGAAAGTTCAAAGTGAGAATATTAAGAGATTATGCTTGTTATGAAAGAATAACAAAAAGATATAACTATACAAATAAGGATGTGACTTTGGAGACAAATCAATGAAAAGACCTTAATTATATGATTGCATAGTAAAAGTGCATCTAGACATGGTAATGAATGTGATCTTTGTCATTATAAATTTTATTTTTTTTAAAGTCATTATAAGTCCTTCAAAATTTGCATGTGCATGCATGGCAAGTTTGGTGATAATTCAGTGGCCTAGCACACAATCCACATGGTGTGAACAAGATTTTTCTCTATTGAAGAGGTCATTGACGGATGTACTTAGTTATCTCATAAGACACTTCTTACATCTTCACTTTGGTACTTGTTGATCATTTGACTTTCCTTCATCCTTTTTCACCCTTAAATTTATTTTTACACATATATGATAAAATTTTCTATTTTAAATAAAATCACCCCTACTATTTTACAAATACTCCTAATGATACTAAATCACCTTAGTTATTGACACAAGAAATATTGATGATTTTACTGGATTCAATTTTTTATGCAATACTTTTGTATATGTTCATCTTTATCTTATTTTTTCATTTGAACTCTTGATCGCAATCTCAAGCTACACCTAGCTTCTTAATTTATGCTTTCTCTTTAAGAATTGAGTCAATACATGATCTTGGGGTCCAAACCAGACCTTTATGTAACAATGAAAATTTTTTAAAATGGAGTTAGGCAACTTGACATTAAAATTTGAATAGGTTATTAACATAAAATGAAAAATATGTATGAATATAATTTGTAGCAATTTGACTGTAGTTTCTAAGAGTTACTAGTTGTTTTTTGGAAAAATGTAAATCTATTTGGTGCAAAATTAAAATTTTAATGTGGTAGTACTAAAATTTTAGGGAAAAAAGGCAAGTGTATGTCTAAACAACCTAAGTACAAGCAAAAAATTGAAAAAAAAAAAGAAACGCTAAAATAACTAGAGGAAACATGACCAAATATGTTGCATATTTTTCTATAACATTTTTGCATGTAAATTAGTTATGAATTTTTTATTAGAAATTTTTAAAAATAGTAAAAGTCATATGTTTGTTCACCATAACTTAGTCAAAACTTAATGAAATTCAAATTTTTTTATCTTTTAGTTTGAGAATCATAGAATGTGTCACATCATTCAAATTTTAAAAAAGTGATTTTTTTTTAAATTTATAGATGTTTTCCAATAAACCTATCAATCAAGACTCTAGTTATAAAGCATATATAAAATCAATAATATTTTGTTAGAAGTCTCAAGGTAATCCTGAATGAGATCTCAAGGTTGTAGATTTTGTCAAAAAAATAGATTTCTACTTGTAATGGATATATGTTTTATGTATATATTTTTATTGTTTTTATATTAAGTAGCAAAACAAGAGTGTTGTCCCTTACAATATCTTGAGGGCATAGATTAACATACCAAAATGAATATTGATAACAAGGTCAAGAACATACCATTAACAACACATGAGCAACATAACTAGACTATAAGCCCCTTTTGCTAAATCATAAATTGCTTATTCTTGATCAAATCCTAGTTCTATCATTTATTCGATTATTTTCTTGGGCTAACCATTTTATCCTAAGTCTTTATTTCTTAAAAGAAATATTTCCTCCCCTTTTATTAAATAAAAGCCCCCACTTTTCCTCTTATCCTAAGTTGCACAAATAAAGCATTATTCTTATTCTATAAAAAGGGAAAAAGCACTTTTTGTCTCATATGGACACAAAAGTCAACTCTTATTTTCTCATTGGAGGATATTTGTGCACATGGATTGCTCCTCTTTCAAGCTCCACCGTTGATTAAATCTTTTTCCTCTTAATCTCCATGGTCCATTCCTTCTCATTTCCTATAAAAAGAGAGCTCTCTTCTTCATTCTATATCTATCTCTTTTATGCTAATGTTATGCTGCAGGTTTTCTAGGTCACTTTGGAGCTTTTGGAGATTTGGAGCATTCTTGGCTTTTTGCATCTACATGTTATCATAGTTTCATTTCTTGCATTATCATGGCATTCATAGCTTCATACTTAGCTTAGTTTCCTTTATGCTTTAGATTAATTCATCTAGCTTAACTAGGAGGCTTTGTAATACTTGCATCTTTCATTTTCATAGCTTACATTGCATTTCCATTTCTAGCATAGCATTGCATTGCATTTTCATTCTTGATTCTTGAGGATATTGGCATTCTTGCCCTTGTCTTCATTGAATCTCCCATTGCATGGTTTACTAGCAAGGTTATAGGCTAAATAGCTCTAGCTAAGAGCATTCTTAAAACCCTTGCACTCCATGCCTAGGGAGCTATGGATCGATTTTTGAGACCTCATCCTTGAGTGTTCTTGAATGTAATGATTCATAGAAGTGTGACACAATTATAGCACACATTTTTGGTGCCCACCGTGGGGCAGAGTAGATTAGCTTTGTCCTTTAATTCTGTATTTTTCGGCAAAATTTTAGTCAATTTTCAACTTTATTTTCGGTCTCTGGTTTTTCTGTCTCAGAGTGTCGCGCGACATTTTTCCAGTGTCGTGCAACAGTTCTTTGTATAGCGGCACGACACTTTACCAGTTAAAAGTGTCACCCCCTTTGATAGAAAGTGTCGCACTGTTTGAGGAGTTCTGTTGCCTGCATATGGCATGAACTGTCGCCCAGAGATAAAGTGTCGCACTTGTATACGGAAAAGTGTTGCACGACATTTCTGGTGATTGTGTTGTCGCCTGTACCTAGTAGTGAGCTTGTTTTTAGCTTTTTTTGTTATCTTGCAAGTTTCAGGTTCTTTGCTATCTTTTTAAAAAAATTTAAAAATTTCAACGTTTTCAAATCTGTGCCACTTTGGAAATGGGTGCCCATTTTTGAGAAATTTTTGCAAATGGTATCGAAAATTGAAGTGTGATATATCGTTGGAAAGGTCTTTTCGAGCCTAATCCAACCATGCTAATTTCATTCTTAGATTTTACCATTTGATTAGCTATTTTACTTGCAGATTATCTGATTTTTTATTTTGCTAACCTTATGGGCCTAACAAGTTGTGGTTGTAGGTGCACTTGCTTGAGATATTTTGCCAAAAAAATGCATGTCAAAGAGGGCTACTAATGGTTTTTGCAGGGCTGCCCTAAGCATAAAAACCAAATCAAGTACTTGTTTAATTGCTTTATTTATTAAGTGTAGCATATACTAGTTGTTTCATTTCATAGGCACTTAATACCTTGTTGTAGGAATTTTGAGGTGGTAGGAGAGAATTCTCTTCACCCTTGTGGTGAAACAAAAATCTTGACCCATCTTGAGATTTTGAAAACAAGGGGGTAATTGAATCTTTTCTTGGTGTGTTTGGGAGAAATTTTTGAGATAGGGGAGTATGCTCTTCACCCTTGTGGTGAACCAAAAACTTTGAACCTCAAAAATTGATCTACTTTTTGTTTAGTTGTTAGAATCCTTTAGTGGGCCTGCTCTTGAGCAATCAAGAGGAATGACCCAAGTGGGGACAAGCTTTTTGCCGGCTCTTCCAACCCACTATAATCTCAAGGCTATCGAGGAAACAAAACCTTGGTAGACATAACACTTGTCTTCGCTTGATGTGAGTAGCTCATGGGATTGCGACCATGGGGAAAGCATTGAGCAAGAATGCTTAAGGTACTCTTGAGGCCGTGAGGTCCTAGTCCTTTATGAGGAGCAAGAGGGGTGTTATGAATGGAAGCCCTTACTACGAACCATTAGTTAGAAGCCACCTTATTTTAGCCGCTTAGCTTCTTGGTGCAAGGATTGATCCAAGTGGACTTACCCGGATCACCCCAAGACACTCACCATATGTGTTCCTTTGGTTATGTTTTCGACACCTCTACGACAACGCCAATATCTCTTGTGGGCAACCACTTGGTGTGAGGCAAGGGAGCATCAAGTTGTGGGCCACGTTGCTAAGTAATGAGCCTTGTCCTTCTAGGTAGTAATTGTTTGAATTATCTTTGATTGTGCTATACCAGTGTAAACGTTCTCAACATTCAACAAAACGGTAGCACTTATAGAATTTTTCATTTTGATATCACAAGTGCTTGTCTTGGCAAGGTTGCTTTTGCCCTTGTTCCAAGTGTTTTATGACATGTTTGATCACCTACTGTTTGCAAACTTGTCTTTTACTTGTTGTTACTGTCTGTCAACCTGAGAAATTGCACTATCCAATCTTTGAAATCGATCAAAACATTTTAAAACTGAGATTTTTATGTTCACTGGTCAAAGAATCGCCCAACGCTGCAACAGTATCGCACGCCTTACTGAGAAATATCATGCGATAGTTCACACCTGTTGTCTATCACTTGCTTTGCCTAAAGTCTGTCACTCTGGTATATTAAGGTTTGTCACCTGGTATAAGGCGAAGTATCGCTCTGTCTTAGGAGTATCGCCCTATTTTCCTGAGAACTATTGCCTGGGTCATTTCTGATGTCCTATCATTGCTGCAATCTGGAGCTGCTAAACTTGCATTTTAACCTGTCGTAGAGTGTTTTTTTCTATTCTTACCTGAAGCTGGTTTGTTATCTACATGCTTAAACTTGTTCTAGACTAAAAAAATGAGCTAAAACTATTGGATTTGAGTTTAACGAATGCTACTTTTGATCACTTGTCGCATCACGGTTACCTCTCTAGCTACTTGCTTATTGAGCTTCTTGCTCGCTGCTCAGCTTTAGTCAATTGATTGTTGTAAGTGCTTGAGCACTTTTGATGAGCCATCTCTCTATTGTTCTACTTTGACAAGTGATCTTTATTAGCTTTTCTTATCTCAAATCTAAGAAACTTTATCTCATTCTATTAGTCAACCAACATCTCTTTTCATGCTGGTTACAACTTGGTCTCAATTTGAGCAGGAGAGTCATCCTCCGTTCAATTATACACAGTTACCTTCTCCAACTAGATGCTCACAAGCGCCCATTAGCAACAATAGTTCTAGTTCTAACCAATCTGAGGATTCTAAGGCTACCCCGTGGTACAAAGGAGGTTTCCTCTTTTCCGCATTCAAGACCCCCAAAAACACAAACAGTGTCTCACTCACTTTGACTAAACAAGAAAAAATTCAATGCTTGCAAGAGCACTTTGAGCATAAGGATAACCAAGCGTGCTTAGACAAAGAACACAATCAACAAAGGATGGATGATGCTAGGCGCATGGCTTATAGAGAAATATCTTATGAGCAACCCGAGACTAGTAACTATGAGCATAGACCTCTTTTTAATGGCAACAACACGCCACCAAGATCTCGTCCAAGACCTACTTTTGGTATGCCTTCTTCACCTCCTAGACCTCCTCCCTCTCAACATGAGGTAGAGGCTGATGATGAGATTTCTAGTGAGGATCTTATGAGATTTGAACAAGATGTGGTCTCCCAACGAATGATGCATAAGCTTTTAGAGTGTAATGGTGATCAATATTTTCAATATATGACTTCTAGAGGATACAAGCTTCCTCTCGGCTATGATGTCAGACAAATTGTCCAACAAAGAGTACCAACTGAATTGGAAGTCCTTCAGGAAGAACTACGTAGGACAAATCAACGCCTTACCCAAATGGCAATAGATAGAGAGCCTCCAAAGGTCTCTTTTGTAGAATCAATTTGTGCTCTTCCCTTTGATAGGAGTCTATACATGGTCCCATTTCCTAGGGATATTGAGGTTCCCAAATATGACAAGTATGATGGAAATGGTGACCCCCATGACCATATGCATCACTTTTACGCTCTTAGCGTGGACTTCCTTCATGAAGACACATTTCTTCTACGACTGTTCCCTAGAAGTTTAAGAGGCCAAGCTTTGGAATGGTTTGCAAAATTGACACCACCTCTTAAGACTTTTGATGAGTTAGCTATGCGCTTCACACAACACTATTCATACAATATCCAACAACCTGTCACCATGATAGATCTTGGTAATCTAAGACAACATCAAGGTGAGCCATTTGCAACTTACTTACAATGTTGGAGGTCATTGTATTCTAGGTATCCTTGTCAACTACCTGAAAGAGAAAAGATTGACATTTTCGTCAACACACTTGTGCCTGAGCTATTTTATGATCTAAGGAAGCAACTGTTCTCCTCCTTCCATGACATGGTTGAAAGTGCATATCGGATTGAGGATGTAGCTATAAGAAAAGGGGATATTGTTATTAATAAAGATGCTAAAGGCAATGGCAAAGACAAGAACAAACCTTGGAATAAGAACAAGTATGTTGTTACTGATGGGGTTGTTGATGCTCCTAAAGCTAAAGAGCCTGCTTTCAATCTCTCCAACGCTATCTATGTAGCAAAACAACAAGAAGCTGCCAACGCTCACGGTGCTCCTAAACCTCAATATTCAGATAAGCCTAAGAAGTCATTTCAAAAGCGAGTCTATACCAAGTTGGCAGAACCTTACGATGTGATCCTTAAGACTTTGGTTGACAATGGATATCTTACGCTTCCTGATAAACCTAGTAACTGGGATCCGATAAATAAGCCTGATTGGTGGAGAGAGGATCATTACTACCATTATCACAGAAACAAGGGACATTTGACAGACAATTGTTTTAAGCTTAGGGATGATATTCAAGACCTCATTGATAACAACACAATCTCCACTGATGGCTTAACTAAAAATTCTGATCATACAGCTTTCAAAGATCCTCTACCTAAGCATGATAAGGGGGAAACCTCTCAAGCACATAAGAAGAATCATGATGCTAAGATCAATTATACATATACTTCTGATACACCTATGATCAACATGGTAGAGCCCGTTGAGAGTGTTCTAATGATGAGGTCTGAAGATGATAATAAATCCAATCATAGTAAGCCAAAGTTGGTCTTGCAAACATGTGGTAGTTCATCTTCCCGAAGTGAGACATTGAATGCTGTTACTAGGGGGCAAGCCAAGATTGTCCTTAAAACTACGCAAGATCCCAAGCAAGCTTTTCCTTCCAAACAAGCAGCTCCTTCAGCCACCCCTAGCTATGATCTTGTCCAACATTTGCAAAAGACACCAGCATAGATATCTATCCTTGATTTTCTTCGGTTATCCCCTTCGCATAGAGAGATTCTTGATAAGGCTCTACGTACAACACGTGTTCCCAACAACATTGATCCTGATCGATTCTAGGCTATGGTCAACCACATTTCATCTCCGCTATCTCTCTCCTTTTTTACAAAAGATGACATATCTATTGCTCACCCACATAATCTAGCTTTACACATCGAAGTTCTAGTCTACCACACCCATGTCCGCCGAGTCCTGATAGACAATGGTGCAGGGTTAAATATTGTTTCTTTCAATGTCATACAATAGTTGGGTTTGTCAGAATTCATTGTGGATTCTAAGAAGAAGATTACTATAAAAGCTTATGATGAAGTGGAAAGATCTTCCAAAGGTCTTGTCACGTTGCCTGTCTGAGTGGGCCCTGTCACGAAAGATATTAACTTCCAAGTATTGGACATCCCACTTGCATATAACATTCTTTTGGGTCGTCCTTGGATCCATGATATGCAGGCTATTCCTTCCACTTATCATCAATGCGTCAAATTTCCGTACAATGGCACTGAAGTTGTGATTCCTGGAGACCATACTATTGCTATTAATGCTCTTGCTGCTGCTGAAAAATTTATTCCTCACAATGAACCTTTTGTTGATGCTAGTACGTCTCTAGTTGCTACTGAGAAAACACTTAAAATGATGAGCCTTGGCATGGGTGAATATACATTGGATTCCTTTGCTTCTATACCTATTTCTCCTAGGTCATATGGGAAACCTTCTGATCAGATGAAGCCTTCCACTTCTGCTATGGTGATCTTTGATACTTTTGTTCCTTCATCCATTCCTTTAGAAGTAGAAAGAGAAGAACAAGTTGTCCAAGAGTGGATCTATAGAGAAGATGAGGGTAGTATGGCAAATGCCTTCCTTGATTATTCCAAAAATACTCCCATGCTCAATAATTCAGACACAGATACAGATGAGTCACCACTACACACTATGGCTCAAATGGGAGATGATCTTCCTTCTACTTCACTTCTTTGGGGAGAAGCATGTATATCTACTGATGATATGGCTGAGGCCTCTATGTCTAGAACCTATGTGCCTAAAGAATCATTGCACTATGATAGACAACGTCGCAACATTGCACGACTACTACAAAGAGGTGATCTCTCACATAATGACATGAGTATCTCTACTTCTCGGCATCTTAAGCCTCTTCCAGAAGATTCTTCCATGAAAGATATGGATGTTGATGTAGTTCATACCTCTCGTAACCCACCCGACGTAGTTGATGAGTCTCGTGCAGGGTTTGATGAGTTTGTTCCCCGTATTGCCTTAGTTGACTATGTTGGTCCTTCTCTGACGAATCTAGATCTAGCTACTTTTGGAGCTTACCCTATAGGCTCAAATTCTCTTGTCACCAGAGATGACACCCCTCACATAAATTTTGTTGAACCAATCACTTCATTTCATCTCGCATCAATACCTGTTACTTCTTCCACCAACAAACTAGCAACAAAAAGGACTGAATCAGCAATCAATTATCACAAGCATCGAATCAAAAGAAAAGAGTAATGGTCAGATGGTGAAAACCACATTGTGGCGGTATCTGCACCCAATAAAAGTAAAAATAAAAATCTGCTCAAAAATAATGATTCTCAAATAAAAGATGACAAGCTGATTCTCTACAAAAAAATGGTGCACTACTTCAAGCATGATCTCATATCTGTTATACTTCATCCCATTCCTAAAGCTGAGAACAAAGTTGCTAATGCCTTGGTTACTTCGACATCCATCTTACAAATGAAAAAGCATAAATCTTGCTTCAAGTTCCTGGTGGATGAATTACGCTATCCTGCTCACAAATCTTACAACCCTGCCATCTTTTCATATCTTCCACCTCATATTCCTCCTGAAACTCTGCCACGCCATTCTTTCCGCCATCCCTTACACTTTGCCTTTATCTCTGGTAACTTGTATAGGAAGGGTCTAGACGAAACTCTCCTTAAGTGTCTAGAAATAGAGGAGTCATAAAAAGTGCTAGCTGAAATCCACGATGGCATATGTGGATCACATTCTAACGATCCTCCGCTAGCTCAGACATTGCTTAGGGTTGGTTATTATTGGTTGAACTGGTTGAGACCTCTTGTCGTCATAGTTGTAACATTTGGGCCTGGGGCCTATCAGTTCTCTACATCTGAGGAAGCAGATTCTTGATGCCCGTTTCTGTCTGGGGCATTCTTTGTACATACTTTATGATCCTGAAAAAACTCCAAAAAAATTCATATATGATGCTGAAAAAATCCTAAAAAGTATAAAAAGTACTACAAAAAAAAGAGCATCCTAGTGAAAACCTAGCAATAGTCGCTTTGATGTCTCACCAAAAAAATAAAAAAAATAAAAAAAATTTGAAAAAGTGCCTTGGTGAAAACTTGGAAACAAGCGCCTTGGTAGCAAAAATACAAAAAAAAAATTATAAAAAGTCCTGAAAAAATTGCAATAAATCTATCAAGTGGTGAAAACCTGGAAACAAGCATTGCTTGAGACCCTCTGAACCTATGTCTATCAGTCTTGCGTGGCGCTCATTCACTCCACTTTTCATTTTGCCTCTCCTAGCCTGGAATTGACTCTTGTCTTAGTCTAGGGGGCATACGTTATTTTAACCTTATCTTGGGTCTCTTTGTGCGTCTGGGTTTCATAGGCACCTCGCAAACAGTGTTTTTCAACACCACCCCAACGGTGTTTTTCAACACTACCCTAGCGTCGAGTGTTTCTTAACACTTATCAGATGTCCTACCCGCAGTCTAGATGATGCAATATTTCTCACTGGTAGATGCGATACTCAAAGTTTGACTCTATGACCTACACACACGCACTTAAACATTTGACTCACTGAGACTTTCTTGGCTTTATTTCTTTGTGTGTTGTCTATGATGATTTCGTTGCTGAGTGTTCTCCCCCTATGATCATTTTTTATGATGCATAGCTAGAAGACTGAGGGAATGAGAACATGTTTTATTTGCTTTCTGCCTGTGGGTATATTTTGTTGATCCTTACTGTCATTAGCATTTATGCTTGTTCCACTTGACATTGGGATCTACAAGGTATTATCCTTGACTATTTTGCAAGTGCGTGCTTATAGTCATCTTGACTTTCTTGTGTCTTGATGCGAGCATAATCTTGCCATATTAAACTTAGGTAATCTCACTGCACTAGTCATCTTGACCTACATGTCTCTGATGCCTAGGTGAGACTTCCACATTTTTATCTGATATAGATCATATTCAGATCCACATAGTTATGCTAGTGTGTATTGTATGATCTTGCGACGCTACCAATAATGCTCGATGATGATAATTAGATGTCTATTGGCTTTGTAACCTTGCAAGTAAACCACTTTTCATATAGCTTGCATTCTTAGGTTCATGTTAGTTAGTTTTGCATCTTGCATATGGAGAGAACTCTCTTTTATCTTTCATGGACTTGTTAATCAAACTACGCTCCCCTTTCACTTCTTCCCGATCATACCTTTCGCTTCTTGTCTTTCATCTCCCATCATTTTCTCTTCATTTCAGGATCAAAACCAAAATCTGCGTTCACCTTTCTTCTTCTTTCATGTAGTTGGCTGCCCTTTTGAGGCCTGATCCTTTGATCTTCACTGGGGCATTCTTCACCTCTTCATCCCCATCTCTCTCAACTTCCAATCTTTCATTCACTTTCAAATCCCAAGTTCAAATTCCTCCTCTGTGGTGTTTACGGGTTGAGGGACCGCTTGGTTCATGCCCCGGGTCCCATGTGTGGGGCATATCTTCACTGCTTGCTGGTTATTCTGTTCTCTTTCTTCGATTATGATTTCTAGTGATTTGATCATGTCTCTCTTGCTTCTATTTTCCCTCTACCTAGATTTCACTTTCAATCCCGAGGGGGCAGACACATCATATCTTATTGGCTATCTCTTTCCTAAGTGTTTAGTGTTGTCGCTACCAGGTTGACCATGCAGGATTTGCTATCTCTCTGCACTTCATTCTTTGGAGTCAGATCGCTATCTGCTTGCCTTCTTGGCTATCTCTTGCCTTCTTGGCTGATCTATTCTTTGACGTAATGTGTTCCCAGATTGATCACACATTAGTCAAAGAGGGGAAAATGTAATCACCTAAAAATGGTCATCTATACTATTATCCCCTTTTGCTAAATCATAAATTGCTTATTCTTGATCAAATCCTAGTTCTATCATTTATTCGATTATTTTCTTGGGCTAACTTTTTTATCCTAAGTCTTTATTTATTAAAAGGAATATTTCCTCCCCTTTTATTAAATAAAAGCCCCCACTTTTCCTCTTATCCTAAGTTGCACAAATAAAGCATTATTCTTATTCTATAAAAAGGGAAAAAGCACTTTTTGTCTCATATGGACACAAAAGTCAACTCTTATTTTCTCATTGGAGGATATTTGTGCACATGGATTGCTCCTCTTTCAAGCTCCACCGTTGATTAAATCTTTTTCCTCTTAATCTCCATGGTCCATTCCTTCTCATTTCCTATAAAAAGAGAGCTCTCTTCTTCATTCTATATCTATCTCTTTTATGCTAATGTTATGCTGCAGGTTTTCTAGGTCACTTTGGAGCTTTTGAAGATTTGGAGCGTTCTTGGCTTTTTGCATCTACATGTTATCATAGTTTCATTTCTTGCATTATCATGGCATTCATAGCTTCATACTTAGCTTAGTTTCCTTTATGCTTTAGATTAATTCATCTAGCTTAACTAGGAGGCTTTGTAATACTTGCATCTTTCATTTTCATAGCTTACATTGCATTTCCATTTCTAGCATAGCATTGCATTGCATTTTCATTCTTGATTCTTGAGGATATTGGCATTCTTGCCCTTGTCTTCATTGAATCTCCCATTGCATGGTTTACTAGCAAGGTTATAGGCTAAATAGCTCTAGCTAAGAGCATTCTTAAAACCCTTGTACTCCATGCCTAGGGAGCTATGGATCGATTTTTGAGACCTCATCCTTGAGTGTTCTTGAATGTAATGATTCATAGAAGTGTGACACAATTATAGCACACAACCCACAACAAGAGTAATTAGACAACTCGTCCATAGTGGGGACAAGAGAACGAGACATTACAGATTGATTTTTCCTTTACCAAAAGACAATCATCTAGGTGATACTTTCACTAGGGTCCCCACTACAAGGAGAAGGCGGAAGAACCCTCTTTTTGGGACAATCAAAACCAATTAAAAAAACATTGGTAATTTTGTACATCAACAACCAAAAGGTGGAGTAGATCAGGAGAAACGGTCAATGGATGGTTGACAAAACCATAGGGGAACACATTAGCAACAAGAGGTGGAGTCAAGTCCATCAGATCTGAGGAGGCCAAGCTAGTTAGAGGATGACACAGTGCAATAGGGAAAATCCTAGAATGGATAGTCCAAATCTACACAAGCAACAACAATACAACAGAAACACAACAGGAGAATGCTCAAATAGAATTTCATTCAACATGCTCAGCTATAAGGACTTCTGGGTCACAACCAAATACAATCAATTACAACAGTAATTCTACAATCCCCTAGCTAGTCTAGCTCTGTGACACATCAACAACTAGTGGAAACACTAAGGCAGATCTAAACTTGAGCTCACAAGCCACCAAGCAATCTCATTATCTCTAAGCATGCAAACCACTAGCTCTTCTATTACAAATATCAGACAAACAATCTGATCTTCAGGATCTCGCAGGATCCCATTATTGTCTCCTTGACTTCCTCCCTCTCTAAACAACTACCCAAACCTTCCTTAAATACATTTCTTCAACCACAAGTCGGCTGGAAGAAAGAAATAAATCCTAAAACCCAGTCGGCTTCTATAACAAACAATTATTAAATGCAATACAAGTCGGCTCTCAAATAGTCTTACAAATCATTAATTCTCCATGTCAGATTTAAGATCTACCTAGGAGAATACAACACAAGCTACCAACATTAAATATATCAAGTCGGCCAACCAAATCTCCAAGAACTCCAGTCGGTAAGCCAAACTAACGAGCGCCAGTAAAAACAACCAAGCAAGCTAGGCATCACCGAGCAAGCACGTCAACCAAGCACCACAAGCATCTCTGAGCTTAGGTTTTGTCGAGCACCAGAAGTTTACCGAGCTCCTCAATGACTAAGCCCCTCGGTCAAAGCTACAACCGCGTAACACAGAAACACTCCAACACACCAACATATAGGATTTCCAACCACCCTAGGATGCTCCTTCATCAGAGGATCACCCTTGGGAGGTCATCATCAGCCTATGAGGAGTCATTAGAGGAAGAATTAGAGGCTTGGAGAGTCAAATGATCATCATTTTCATCCCTCCACCAAGTGCAAGAACCTTTACGATGTGAGAGAAAATAATTTGTAGCTAGATGGCCAATAGAGAAGTGTCACCAACATCAAATGGGGTGGCCCTCATAATCCAACCATTTAATCTAATTCTTTTCCCTAACCATGAGAGCCACATCCCTCAAAATTTTGTGGAGATTGTAACATTGCCAACCAAAATGTGAGAAAGAGTAGAGAGGCCCATTGTAACCATATCCTCATCCACCTTTATGAAATAGTCAATAGAGTTTTTGATGGCCTCAAAGAAATAATTATCTCAAAATTAAAGTGGGAGATTAGGGAGATGAACCCGCACTGGGTGCACAATGAGGAGTTTAGTAAGAGGGTTAAAGGAGACTATCTAGGGTCTGGTTGAGAGAGTGATTCCTCCAAACATACAAGTTTCTCAACACCAAATCATGGTCTTTGGAAGAATAAAAAATAGAAATCAAAAACCCCTTTACATGACGGAAAAAAATCAATGTTACTAGAGACTAAGGATCATCAATTATTTGTTACCCAATGATGTAGATCCAAAAGAGAAGACTAAATATCATTGAATCTACAAATAAATCCACAATGCTAGTATAAATCCACAATATCTAACACAATTGGGCCAGACACCACCATAGGGGAGGTCTTAGCATAGGAAAGGGGTCAAGCAATAATAGCAATAGATTTGACATCATCAACATAGTTCTATCCACCAGTAGCATTTTTTTTTTGAGGGGGGGGGACCCATTCCTTCCTGGAATTAGAAAACCTGGAATTTGGACTCTTAGAAAAGTGCTCACACACCACTTTTCTAATAGAAACCCCTCTACCTCTAGCACCAAGAATAACATCAAGAGTCTTTAAACCACCCACAACTAGTAGCAAGGAAGCACTCAACAACCCCCAACTCCTACCCAAGGAGGGGAAGGTTCAAAAAGGAGAAAGAGCTAAGGGCTATAATCATTGATATTTTAGAATGTATTTTTATATCATTAGGAATGAACAAGGAGGCATTGGTGGCCCCAACAAGCCCGAAGTCAATTTTGCAAAGACCTAAAAAATAAAAATAGGGGGTTGTAGTAGTCACAACTAGAAGTGGAGGCACTTGGGCAGTGTTGACTATGAACCCTGAAGACAAACTAACCCCAACCTAGCCCCCAACCTAGGGACAACAAAACTCAATAAGAAGGTAGATGTTGCTTCATAATTCAAAATTACATAGAGATGCAAAAAGGAGTTGTTGGAGCGGTTGGAGCCATCTGAGCCATTGGGGCCATCATGGAGTGGTATTTTATTTTTTACAATTTGTAAGTTTCTTTGTTATAATTAATTTATTATGTCAACTATATATTTTGATAATTAATTTGTTAGTTCATAATATATAATATAGTATTATATCATATAGAATTTATAATATAATTTTTTTGCTGAGTAAAATTGATAATATTTTATTAATAATTTCAAAAATTTGCATCAACATCCACCTTACTACATTCTGCATAGAGACACAATTGGGCTTTCAAATCATATGAAGTCTACCATCTACATTCTATGCCTTACGCTATTAAAAGCATCTTAGAGATAAACAAAATTGTCCAAATGTTCAAAATTGGACTACATATAGTGAAGCTTTCAAAAGAGAGCTATTGCATGCACAACCTACAAATAATTCAACATAGTTATACATCTAAACCCCACAAAACCTAAACCAAACACAAAAGACAGTCAAACAAACCCTTCATCTAAATCCTCATGACGCCTTTGTTTTTTAGACTTGTGGATTTATGCACCCAATGAAGAGCCCTCAAGAATGAGGATGACACCATTAGTCTTCCACTTACACCTCATCTTAGGAATTATGGTGACCCCAATGGTCTTCTATTGACTCCTCTTCTCCCTTCCATGTGCTTGGGCCCTATTCAACTTCTCAGTCTCCTTCTCTTACACAAATTATTTCATCAAATCCAAGCTATCTCAGGCCTTGTCGATCCTTAATTCTTTTTGAAACATTGTGCTCCATACCACAAAAGGATGGTAAGTATCCCTTAAGTCATCTACCAAATTCCAACCCTCCTTCTACACCTAAAAACTAAGCCCAAACTCTACATATGCAAACATTTAGACCATGTCGCCCATCTATTCTAGTTTGACTATGGTCCTCATAACCCATAAGGATTCTTCCCTTACTCCCAACTAGAGATCCCATATGAATACCTGTTAAGGACACATGCACATTCACTCTATACCTATCTAGTTTGTCACCATAAACTCCTCACCCGGTTAAATATCTAAGATCTGCAATAATTTTGGTTCTTTGTACCTAAAAATCCCTTTTAGCTGCATACAAGAGATCTTGCCACAAAATGGCCTCTATTGGTGCAATGTCTTCAAAGTAAAGTTCACCTCCATGAACCCTTTATTTCCCTAACCTCACCCCACTCTTCTCTGATAACTACTTAAAGGGATCAATTGTTTAATGATCAGAAACAACTATATTTAACATCCCTCAACTTTGTAAAGAGTTTCAGACCCAAATCATTCCCTTCTATACCAAATCATGCATCAACGATCTCTCACACATGCGGCATTAATGTCACCTCCATCCTCTTTTGCCAACTCAATCCTCCCACCATCATTAAAAGGATGGGTTGTAAAACACCTTACATGGGAAATATAGCAAAGTCTTCCCTAAATATATGCCTATTTTGATTAGAAATTAAATTTGAACATCTAGTCGTTATGCATATGGGGCCTAAGGCCTTCTACCAAACATTAAGGTTAGATCCCGTTAAATCCAACTCCCTCCTCCCAATCCAACCATTCTCCCTTCACTATCCTGAAGTTTTCCATGATTTCTTCTTTCCCTAACTCTTCCAATCTAATCCCTATTCTCAACATCACATATCTACTTCCGAATTACCCTCCCTCTGAGTTATTCTATAATTCTCAAACTCATCCAGCATTTCTCTAATGATCTTGACATACCTGTTCAAATACCACACTTGAGATGATCCATTAGCTAATGTCATTACCATTACCATGGAGTCCCCTTCCAGGTGCAACTTCCTTATCTTAAACTTCCTAGCCTTATGGACTGCTAAAAGAGCTTCCTAGACTTCAACCTTATTATTAGTCCCCTATCCCAACTCTTGAACCCTATTTGCCAATGTGCTCCCTTCCTAGTATTTGATTATTGTTGCACCTATATCTATATACCCAAAATTTTGAACTTTTGTGTTGTAATAATAGTTTTTAAAGTCTTGGTGTTCCCCTCACTTGGTTGTCTTCAATTTTTATTGACCGTTCTATGCCTAACCTTTCAAAACTATGAGTCATTGAGTCATATTGCAAAGAAAAGTCACTGAGGTTTGACCAAGAAATTATCAAAAGATTTGTTGGAATCATTTCAATCTTCTGAATTAGTTGAATTGGGATGTTCTTCAGCTCCATCTTTCCATTCAAATTTCTGAAAAACTCACTTTTGTCAAAAGTTATCGAAGGTTAATTGTCCCCCATTTTTTATTTGATTTCTCAAAATTCATTAACCTGCGAATTATAAAAAAGTTAATTAACCTTAGTGAAAAATGCAAAATAAATAAGTTAATTAACCTCTTTCAAAATTGAAAGTGGTTAATTAAATTTTTGACAACATGTTAATTAGCTTGTTCAAAAAAGCATAAAAAGGTGAATTAATCTCTCCACAGGTTAATTAATTTGTTATTGGTTAATCCCCATCCTCTTCTGCGCATTTTCCCAGAGTTTATTAACCTCCCCAATGTTGGCCTCTTTCCAGTCTGTATCACATTGGGAGCTCCAAGTTTGTTACGCCTGTAAATCATAGAAGCATCAAAGAGACAACTCCACGTAGATATAATAATTGCAGTATTTTAAGAACTCTCAAACAAATACAATTGACAGGAAGAACCAAATTCCATAACTGGTATGGGTACAGTTGGGTTATCAAGATTCATTGAGATATTGGCAACATAAATATGCATGTGAAAATGTGGAATCAAAGACATCCCAGTTGAATTGTTTAACATGATGCCTTGAAGAAATGGAATCTCTATGTATGGGAAATGAAATAAAATGGTTGCAGAGTGGAATCCTTGAATAGGTTATGGGCATGCATCAAAACACATAGCCAAATACATGTTTTATCATATATTATGGGTATAATTCTCTAGTTGATATATATGTAAAATACGGAAGGCATGCCTTCACTTTGACAGAATACTTCAAAGAGACATTGCCTCGCCAAAGCCAATGGTCATAGGAAATAGAATTTTTTGTGAAGGTTTCAATTTGAACAGGGTATGCACAACAATCAAAGCAACATGGACATTGAATTTTTCTCTTATCAGAGAAAGCCCAATATGCAGGCTGAGTGTTTGATAAAATTGGCAAATGAAATGTCGTATTGTATCCTATAATTTCAGGGAATGCACATAATAGAAATGGGGTATTTTAAAAGATCGAGACATATACTTTATGTTTGAAATACAAAGAAAGATGATTATTTATCTGCCACCTTTCCAAGCATAGAGCAAAACATTTCGGTCAACTTGTATGAACAGAGGTTAGTTGTGAGTTGTTTGATGAAATGAGTGAAGAGATGAGTGAGTCTGCAGTTGAGATCTCGATCTCTACCTTCTATATCAAGACTGAATATAATTGACTTGGAACATGATATGTTTGACAGAATGCTTCAATAAAAAGCCACCGCATTGAAGTAGGTTATGCACAAAATGGGTTTGTTGAAACGATTTAAAAACTTTCAAACATATGATTTGGCAAACATATAAATCGTAGCCACCAATCTATACCAACCCTCCTCTCTTTCAAGTCAAATACGATATTTTTTAAATAACATATGGATATGTTTGAAAGAATGAAGAGTTGGGATTGAACATCAGATATTATTATTACAAGTTCTTCAGCCAACGTCAATGTCAAATGTGGGAGAAACATTTTGTTATGAAGTGGTATAACTTCATTAAATAAATGCAAAGCAATTCTGGGAGTATTACCAAGTTTGTGTTTATCGTATGAGAACGTGATTATCTTATTTTAGTTTCACTCCAATTCATAAAGGCAATCGTCATATCTTTTGAGTTTACTTTCCATGAGCTCTTCCCTTGGTATCTGTGAAGTGTATGTGTGGTGTTCATAATCATATTTTTATCATTTATCATATTTATGCGTAGTCTTTGGATTTTAATGATGAAGTTAATAGTCTTTTTAAAAAAATCTTGATAATTTTGTATATACATTATCAAGAATCTCAAACAGTGGGATTTCTTTATTTTCCTTATACATTGTATTCTCAAAAATCAAATTATCAAATCATACGAGGGAGTTACCCCTCTCAAAAACAAAGGAAGATCACACTATTGAAGTGGTCAATACAACTATTGTATATAGTTTTTCACTCTACCATTGGACACGTTGTCAAGAATTACAAAGTGACAAATCTATTGACCAATAATTATATAGCCAACACAACTTGGCCCTAGGTTTCCCTTAAAGGCCCCACCAAAATTTACTTTCAACTATCCTTGCTCCATTGAGTCCATTTCAAAGAAATTTCCTTTCCAACTAAGAGATTATCTATAATTTATAATATAAATAATTATATTAATATATAATATTTGATATTAATATACATTATTAATTTTATTTAATATATATGATATGATATTATTTACTTCCTCCTATTAATGGGGCTCAAAAGGTTATCTTTCACTATTAGATAGGAGTGAATTGAAATAGATTGCTCTTGATCAAGGTTGGATCAAAATCACTTTTAACGGAGCCTCAACACATGTCTGAGTGGATCTAGGTGTGTCACTTGCAATCATCAAGGGACAATCCTGGGTTTTAGATCTATTCCTCTAAGAATCACAAAAAATAAAGAGGTTGAGTTAAAGGAAGATTGGTTAGGGGTGAAATTAAGACGAGTTGAAATTTGAAAAATTGCATCTCAAAGGGGACTCATTTCTAATAGTCAGCACCATCAGAGAAAGATCGATTATGAATTAGAAATTTCAATAATTGTCAAATTTCTATGGGAATTGATTGAGAAATTTGATAACTTTTAGGTTTCTCGTGTCTACATGGAAGCAAATGACATGGTCAATGAGTTGGCCAAGGTGGCTTTGAAGGCTAACATATAAGAGTCTATTACATGAGATGATGCAAGTAATGGGCATTAGAAAGGGTGGATATTTCATCTTGTGGAACTTAATTCTTGCATAAGGTAAATAATGGTTATTGCTAATGTATCTAGTATTGGTTTATTGGTGTGTGGAACTAGTTTTGGTAGCCCCTTTTGTAATGACTCGCCAAGGAACCCTCAAAAAAATATGGTTAAGTATGCACTAATAATTTTTTCTTTCAATTACATAATCATTAACTATAAAAGTGCATATCAAAACATACATTTCATAAGTAATCGAGAACACAACAATGATCGTCAAATGATCGTGCACAAGCAAAAGTATTACACACTTCCAAGGGCCATGGAAACTCCAAAATTCTCCATGGAAATGGTTACACATGTTTCCCATAATTCCTCACTAAAGCTTGAATGAAATTCAATGAGCTACAAGAGACACAATGAGACCATCATTTGTGGTTGTCAATCAAGGAGACTAGGTTTGTCCTTAGCATAAGCAACACTAGGTTCATTTTAAAATCCAAACAAAATATGATATAAACTACACAAAAACAAAATGGAAAAAATAATAATAATACATGAAAATGATCTTGAGAACATAAGGAATCCAAATCTAAAGTTGCAAATTATCACAAATACATACAAACATAGAGGTGAATGTGCAGTTTACTAGTATAAATGCACAGCATAAAAGAATGAGCACAGGAGAATAACATGAATGTGAAGAACCTACAAACATATATGTAGGAGTAGAATATGTGTGCTCAAATCTTCCTAGAAATGTCAATTTTCCAAAAATACAAGTGCCAACACCCACGTACAGCTTAATAAATTTCATCTCCACATCAAGTAGTATCAAATACAATAAATCAAGGCCAAAATCACTTGATATGAAAATAAACAACATAAATGAAACTAATATAGTGATCATAGCATCATAATGCAAAGTAATTGAGAGTAAGTGCAAAGTGGATAAGTGATGAGCACATCATGCTTAGTATTATGTCACTAGAAGTAGTCCACCACTTGTACATCAATCCCTAGCAGTGACATGCAATGCCACCCAACTATGTGGTACCCTTAGGCCCAACCCACTATTCTCGTAGAGATAGTCACATGGCCCAAGAACACATAATGAACATACAAGTAGGCTCACACGGACACCATACAAGTACAACAATTAGGGGATGGCATAAAAATCCTAATACAATACTTAACTAGATGTAAATACCAAAATAGATGTACATAGGGTCACTACTTAGTACTAACATTTCTTTCATGTACGGACTCAAGAATGGAGTGTCACTGCATAGAACATGGTGGTCCATATAGCATTGATCCTTCAATCAACATCTTTAGATGGCCAAACTTAGTATGTATCTTTGATCAATTTCCATAGATGGTCAAATACTATGCCTTCAATAAACATTATCAGACAGTCAGGAACTGTGTCTTTGATCAAAATCATCAAATGGCTAGACACTTATTTATCTTTGATCAATGTCCTCAGACAACCACGTATTTATATTAATTATTATTATTTATTTTATCCAATTGAATAAAATAAATATGTAGATCGAAGGGCTATTAAAGTACAATTTATAAAAGACCAATTAGAAGAAGCACCAATATTAAGTGAAGAACCTATACAAGTAGAATTTTTGGATGCACATATTCTTACACTTGTCCCTCAAACATGGAAGCTTTACTTTGACCAAAGTCATACAAACTATTATTCTCATGCACTAATAATATAGAAGAATATGAAGCCCTTGTGATTGGAATCAAGATGGAATTAGAATGGAGAATTACAAAATTGTAAATGTATGTTGACTCCCAATTAATCATTAATCAAATTAATGATGAGTATAAAACTAAAGATGAAAAATTGATGCCTTATAAAAGGATGGTAGATGATCTTAAGAAATATTTTGTGATGATCACTTTTGAACAAATACCAAGAGGTGAAAATAAAGCAACGGATGGCATGGCAACATTAGCTTCATTACTACAAGTACCTAATCAAAATGAAAGGTATGAATTCTTGGTGGAAGAAATGGTAAAACTTGCATAGATGACCAACCCGATTCCAAAATAATATACCTACTTGTTGGTCCTGACTCCTCATGATATGGTCCTATTTACACATACCTAAAAGACAATATCCTACCCTTGAATCAATCCCATAATGAAAAAAGGAACTTTATATGTTGAACGCCTCATTATGTCCGTAAATCAGACACACTGTATTAAAAGGATCTTGATAGAACATTGTTTAGATGTCTAGAGGGTATTTGTGGGTCTCACTCTAGTGGATTTAATTTAGCTAAGAAAATCATATGGATGAGATACTATTGGCCAACAATAGAGAAAGATGCATACCAATTTGTAAAGGTTTTCCAAAATGTCAATTCCATGGGACCTTGATACATGTACATGCACAAGAGCTACATCCTTTTACCACGCCTTGGCCTTTTTATCAATGGGGTTTTGACTTGATTGGGATGATATATCCTCCTTCAAATGGTCATAAATACATTATAACTATAATAGAGTACTTTACAAAATGGGTTGAAGTTTTGCCCTTGTCAACTACAATGGGAAAATAGATTTCCATGTTCATATTGAACCACATCATTTGTAGATATGGTATTAGTCATGTCATCATAACAGATAATGGAAAATAGTTTAAAAATAAGGATGTAAAAGAGTTATGTGAAAAGTTTCACATTATCCAACATTTCTCTTCCATTTACTATCCATAAGGAAATGGACAAGCTAAAGCTTCAAACAAAAATATCCTTAAGAATCCCAAGAAAATAAGTTTGATGATTCCAATAGGGATTGGTATATTTAATTGAACCCGATATTGTAAGCCTACAAAACCAACATTAGAACACCTACCAAAGCTACACCATTTTTACTAGTGTATGGAACTGAAGCAATTTTACCTCTAGAAGTTGAGATTCCATCACTTAGAGTCTCGTTACATGGAATATTAATAGATAAAGAATATAGGGTATCTAGGATACAAGAATTAGATTCCTTGAAGAATATCAAAATCAAGCCTGTGATCATCTCAAAGTTTACCAAAAGAAGATGTGAAGAAATTACAACAAAAAGATAAAGCCCAGAGAATTTCAAGTGGGTGACTTAGTCCTAAGAGAAAATCCAAAGAATCAGCAAGAAAGAGAAATTTGAGGCAAATTGGTTAGGACCCTTTGTGATGGCATCATCCTTTGGAACAGGAACTTATAAACTAGCCACATGTGATGGAGAATAATATGAGGAACCTATCAATAGTATTCATCTTATGAGGTTCTAGATCAAATTAGACGAAAGAGTATCAAATGAAAGAGTATCGGTGTGTATAGTAGAAAATAAGCCTGAAAAAAACTCAAAAACGTCAAAAATGAAAAAAATAAAAAATAATAAAATATGGATCTTGGAGAAAGAAAAAATCATGGAAAAAAGTCATGAAGAAATACTAACAAGTATAAAAAGTCCTGAAAAAAATTGTTATCTTAGTGAAAACTTGGCAAACAAGCATTTTGATAATAAAAATACAAAATACAAAATACAAAATAAAGTTCCTTGGTGAAAACCTAGCAAATAGGTGCCTTTGCAACAACAAAAAAAAGTAAATAAAAAGAGAAAAATGCAATAAACTCAAGTAGTGAAAACCTGGTAAATAGGCGATACTTGCTCCTAAGTTAAGCATTTATCTATCAAGTCTAGTTTCATTTCTATCTACATTTTATGTCATCCTTGTATATACATGCTTGCATTCCATCATTTGTACATAGCCATAATAAACCCTCAAAGTTGTATTTATCCTAGAAAGCTTTCCTCATGATTGGAAATTGATCTTAATTCATTATCGTTGTCAAATCAAACTGGGGGCACAACATCCAAATCCAATAAGCTTATCAAAACAAATACAAGTTTACACAAATTGTTGAAATCAAACCAAAGATTAGGATATTCAAACTTTTCAATCAATTCATATCAACAAAACTTCAAACATCTAAAACATTTGACTAAGATTAAGAGGGACGCGTCCAATTTGCAACATCAAATTTGACCAATGAAAATAAGATTAAAAAAAAAAAACAAGGATGAATAAAGATAAAAAAATGGATGAATTAATCTGAAATATGGATCCACAAAGAAAAGAAAAGATAGTTCAATGTTGCTACTTGATTTTTGAATCATGTCTTTTTAGCAAATCGATGATGTCTTTTAACTAAATGAACAATGATGAAGCATGATATTTTATTGATTTCTACTTGTAAGGTTGATTCATAGAAGTATGCAAGTTAGTCTAAGGACATGATCATCAAAGAATCATTGAGTACATTTGCATATGAAAAGGAATAAATCTTTGTCTATTTACGCAAAAGGATACCTTGGCCATTTAGATTGTTCATATCTTAATGCCAAAATCCACTTGCAACATTGAATCCGACAAAAGTAGTATTCAGACCACCATGGTTGAAAATATAACCAGTGAGGGTTGTACCAATTTCATGATCCGCCAAAAAAGCTCAATGATGAAAATAACTAAATAAATCAATCCAATGATAAGTGACAATTTAGTTGCATCCTACATTCATTTTAGATTAATTTTTCATTATAGTGGTTATGGGATTTCTCAAAGGGGGTGAAAAGTCAATCAAGGTTACATCATCAAATTTCTCCTGGAGATGGAATATGTTGGACTTTAACAGGAAAAAAATGCATTTTCACTTAGGACATTACATCCCATTTCCATTAATTCCATTTAGTTGCATTCATATAATTAAGATTGCATTAATCATTATCATTACTCATTAAGTCAATTCATTTAGCCTCATTAAATACATTTCAATTAAGTTCATTTTCTATGTTAATATCATTTAGTTGTATGTCATTTGCAATATCATTTAGATATCACTAATCATTTCATTGCATTAGGTACATTTTCATTCATTTAGAGTCATTATTAATATCATTGAACATTAATCATTAAGGTGCATTATCATGACATTTAGGATCATCGGTAATAATTATTAATCATTAATCATTTAGTACCTAAACATTGCATTTAGGTTCATGAAACATGCATATCCTTAAAAATTCCATCTAGGAACACGTCATGATGCATATCATTAATTAATAGCTGATTTATTCTTCTTGATTAAATTAATTCTCACAATTAATTTAGCTTTAATTTCATCTTAATTTCTTCCAATTTAGATTTCCATCAATTTCTTATTAATTTCATTTTATTTCATCATTTCTCATTTAATTGAAGTTTAATTCAATTAAATACTCAAAAACATGAAAAAAGAAAATTATGAGGAATAATAAATTTTGAAATTTAGATAATCCTCAAAAATTAAAAATTTTGATTTTTCTAAAAACCCAAAATCAAAAAGCACTAAAGGTTTCTCATTTTTTTCAAATTTTCAATTTTTTAGAAACTTTATTTTTTCCAAAAATTAAAAATATCTTCTCATATTATCTTTCTATTAATTTCATGCTAATTTCATTTTATCTCATCTCTTCTCATCCTCTTATCATGATTTTCTCTAATTGATCTCAACCATTTATTTTAACCCAATTTTTTACACTCACTATATCTACACACGACTCCCTTTTCCTCTTCCTATATCTCTATACCTATATTTTTTGATATATTTACTTGTATCTCTGTCTCTCTACCCCTCTATCTATTTTTCCCTCTACCTTTATATATCACTTCTTATCTTTATCTCTATTTGCATGTTTCTTCCTATCTCATCTTCTCCTTAACTCTCCCCCTCAATATATTTATCTTTCCCATCTCTATCTACCCCTAGACTCCTCTCTCTCTAATGGGGCTTGATTATATTTCTAGTTTAGAATTTTTGTTTCAATCATGTTTGGATCCTTATAAGTGGATGCATAATTGCCTTAAAATTATTCACTTCTCCATTGAAACCTTTAATTGCACACAAATCATCATTTGATAAATGGTCTACCAATTGATTTCATGAATTACACATACTTGCAAAAATTGAAAAAATATTTCTTTAATTGAATTTTCACACAAAAATACAATTACTACTATGAATTTATATTTAAACAAATATATTAATTATTCTATTATCTATTTACCAATTAAACAACAAATACTACTATTACAATTCTAAAAAAACAAATACCAGCCACTACATGACACTTATCAATTAAATTGATAAAAATATTTCTTTAATTTAATTTTCACACAAAAATACAATTACTACTATTAATTTATATTTAAACAAATATATTAATTATTATATTATCTATCTACCAATTAAACAACAAATACTATTATTACAATTCTAAAAAAACAAATACCAGCCACTACATGACACTTAAACAATTAAATCGAAACAATCTTAAAGTTCTATATAATTATTTTGTGATCAGTTTTTACTCAAATTAGAAAACTGTCTTTACCCTATACTTGGAAGACAGCTGTCTCTACAAATTAAAAAAAGCATTGGATTCCTGGAAACTTAGAAACCCTTCTAAATCTATCTTCACAAAATCAAGACCGGGTGCGTCAGATCATAGTGACTTAGAAGCTTAGGGTTTTCAATTAGCAAAAAGTTGCAACCAAAACTGAGGAGAGCCCCAAATGCAAACACTTCAATTTTTAATGCAAAAAAAAACGAAGGATAGCCACTAATGTAAAACATTGATGTATTGAATTCCAGAAAAATGAAAGAGTAGCCCTGGTTAAGGAGAATGCAAGAGAAGCCCCCGTTAACAAGATCCCGAACCACCATCACCAATTTTACATTGAACTGATAAAACTTGAGGTGCCACAATTAACCACTCAATTGACCATACCATGAGCATCAGAAGAATGCGTGTGCACCTAGAATCCTTCAATAGGTCAACGATATACACATCAAGGGTGGAATAGGAAACCCACCACATCAGAGTAATAAAACTATGCTAAAAGCCTCTAAAGATATACTACCAACATTACACCAAAGCCCAAGTTAGCGCCTATGCACAATTGGCCATGATATCAAATTGCAATTCCCTCAGGTACCAATTCCTCCATTAAATCAGAGGCGGAAAGACTGTTATCATTGCCTAGATGACAGGCATCAGTAGTTAGAAGACCCTGAGATGAAAGAGCAGATTGTTCATCTGAAGTAGGATGGAAAACAATTGGATACTTAGTAACCCTAGGCTTATCAGCCAAGATGTTCCTTTGAATTTTATCAAGAAGCACCTTTTGTGGAGGCTCCTCCCTCAATTGCTCATCAACATAATCATTGTTCACATAATACCCAACTCTGATGAACTCTTGCTCCATATAAGAACATGTCAAAAGCAATACAGTGACACCAATAATTTCCTCTTCAGGGATCTTGGAAGGATCGGCTGGGTTAGCCTGTTTGAATTAAAGTGCAGTAAAAGTAAGGCATCTCTGTCTATCAAACCTAAGTGGGCGGCATGTATTACAGTAGAAAAGTAAAAAGTACATAAAGGCAATCAATATGCTAATGACATTGTCATGTTAGAACCTCTTGCACCCTTGGTACCTTCAATAATAAATGAACATACTACTGATCTCAGCTTTAGTAACATACCTGGAAAACAAAACGATAATTACCAACATTAACAGGCCCAACTAACACACTTTCCAATACTTGATCATGTTTCTCATCTTCTGCAGACCCTACATATGTCAATTTCCACTCCAAATCTGCACACCAAACAATACCAAAGTTAGAATGACCATTCGCTACAAACATAAACTATACCCAAAACTACAACATGTACTCATTTTGAAGAAGACGGCTTTCATTTAAAAACATAAATTGAAACCCCTTTTTGCAGGGTGCAATTTAAAGAACTGCTACTCTCAAATTTGTGGAGCAAATCACGCCATAAGGGCCCCAATGATCAGGTAAGCTCACTAGCCGTGCCCCTTTCAGAGGTTCAGAGTGCAATTTAAGGGGTTTTCACTCCCACATTTGCAAAGCAATTTACATAATAAAACCCTTCAAGCTCCATATGATAAGGTGAGCTCACAAACTTTGTGCCCCTTTTTTTAAAGGATCGGACTCCATACAATCAGGTGAGATCACAAATCGTGCCCCATTTATAGGTTCAGAGTGCAATTTAAGGAGCTGCCTCTCTCACATATTTGAAGCAAATTGCATCATAAAAACCTAATTACAATATAAAAGCCCTCTAACGTCCATATGACCAGGTGAGCTAACAAATTTCATGCCCCAGTTTTACAGACTCAAACTCCACATTTAATGGAATTAAAACCCTCATCCATTGACTCCTCCGAAAGAATTAATAACAGTAAAGAAAAAGTTTATATAATAAAGCTTAAAACGAAATAACAAAACAAACAAGCCACCAGTAGATTCTAGTTCCCACGGGGCCACAAACTCATAGGCTCCATAACCCTGTTCACAGGCTTGGACTCCATTTTTTATGGAACTGGCCCCTCATTCCATTAAATCTTTCAAAACTATCAATAATGGAACTGGAACTCCGTTCGTCTGAATCTTTCAAATTACTAATAAAAGAAAATCAGAACAAGTTCTCATCCAGCAGATCTATTAAATTGGCATTCAAGTTCCAATGAACAAGGTGAACTCTAAGGCTTCATGCTCCTGTTACATGGACCTAGACTTCATGCTAGATGGGATTAGCCCCAGATGCCTGGACTGTCTCCTTGTTATAAAAAATTCAAGAGAAATTTGAGGGAAGAAAAACGCAAAGAACAAGTAGCCAGCCAGCAAGTAGTTACCATTAAAGATGTTGTAAAATAGGAGCAGAGACAAATGAACGCACCATTTTCGAGAGGAATAAGGCACTCGTATGAAATCTCGAACTGGAAAGGGTTGAGAAACGCTGCAGGATTGTCCAGCACCGTCACATTCGTTACATTTACTGCACTCATTTTCGATCTGTTCAGATACCCTGAATCAGCTTCAACCACAAACTTACTCCAGCGTCAATTTGATAAACTCCAGGCTCATTCGCTTCTAAACAAATCGCAGCAGCCCTCTTCTGCTATTGCTCTCAGAAACCCTAAAACCACATAGAAATCTCTTGGTTGAGTCTAAATGGCTACTGGATATGGAGTAGAACATGCGCAAATGAACTCTCTTGAGCGAATGCGTGAGGTTGTGAAGCGACTATAGTCATGTATTTATTTATGCCATGGCATGTATTTCGACCTAAACTTGGCGGGATCGACCGTCGTCGAAATTTTCCCGCCCATATGTACCATTTTAAATCTTGCCCGGAAAACCAGATTAGCGTGTTTCCTCAGCTGTGTTTCTTTGTTAAATTTGTGTTTTCTGGCTTCAAAGAAAAACAATATTGTGTTTTCTCGGAGATGTGGCTTTGGATTCTTTTTTAAGCCATCTTTAGATCGTTTTGGCCTTGTGGAATTATTAAAATTCTTTCATTCAATTTTATCTCTTTTTTTTTGCTAAAGTGTGTTTCTTTGTTAAAATTATGTTTTATGTGATTTATTTCTTAGTATTTTTTATGTTCCTTGTTTTTATTGTTGTCTATTTTTTGTGTTTCTTGTCATGGTTTGTTTCTTTCTAAATGCATTTATAAATTGTTTGATTGAAGTTTTTTCGAAAATTTTTCATTTGATAAAGTGGGTTTTCTTGTTTCAAATATTTTACACGTTTTATTCTTAAAATGTGTTTTTTATGATTTGAAATTGTGTTTTCTAATGATGTCTTGATGTGTTTTCTCATGTGTGTCTATGTCTTATTTTTCTTTTTCTTTAATGCATTCATTGATTGTTTGGTTTTAAGATCTAGTGGAAATCTTTCATTTGATAAAATGTGGTTTTGTTCTTTCATTTTTTCTATAAGTTTCAATTCTTAAAATGTGTAAATCTTTGATAAAGTTGTGTTTTACAATGATGTGTGTAACATGTTTCTTTGTGTTTTTTAGGTGTTTTTCTTGTTCTTAAATGGATTGCAAATTGTTTGTTTTTTTCTTAAATGTGGATTTGGATTGTTCGGTTTGAAAATCTTGTGAAATATTTTTCATTTGATTAAATGTGGTTTTAGTGTTTCATGTGTTTCTTTTATGTTTGTATTATTAAAGTGTTTATATTAAAGTTGTGTTTTCTAGTAATATGTGTGACATGTCTTCTCCTATATTTTGATGACCTAGTTTTCTTTTTCTTAATGTATGCGTGGGTTGTTTGTTTCAATGATCTTATGAAAATCTTTCATCTACTTACATGTGGTTTCTTATTCCATGTTTATATTTTATATTTGTATTCCTAAAATGTGTTTCTTTGTTGAAGTTGTGTTTTATAATGACATGGATAACATGTTTCCTTGTGTGTTTCTATGGCCTAATTTATTAATTGAGTTCATGATTTGTTTGTTTTCAAGGTAAAAAATAAATAGAATATTTTATATAAATTAACTAAGATATAGGATAAATAATTAAATGCAATCAAACATAAAATATTTAACCTATATGATAGATTTGAGAAAAATCAAAGAATTGAAATAAGTGTAATAAAAATAGGATATGTGTACCTAGCTCTGGGATTGATGACAAATAAATGATGTTGAATTTTCAAAAATGATTCACCATTGTTATAAACTGATTTTCCTTGGTATGATGAACTTCTCATACTCTAAATTGTCATTAAAAACTCTATGGATCATTGTCATGTCCTACACAACCAATCTCGATAGTTTGAAACTAATATGGTGCATGAAACATATCTAAACTATATGAAACTAATCTGATAGAAAATGGACATGAGAGTTTGTTTTATTTTCATTTGTAAATGGATCTAGTTTTGCATTATGTGGCATTAATTATGGACAATGGTTGGCTTCTTTGGTATAATTATGTTGTAGGGTCCAAACAATAGTCAATATCGTCAAAATTTTAGTATTATTGCATATTCAAATCACTCTTAAAATTCTACGCAATTTTTAAAAATGACATTGTATATCTTTTGAATTGCATATCAGTTACAAATATCTGGCTCATTCAAGCATCAACATGAGACCATTACAAGATCCTTACAAGTAAAAAAAATATCTTTCTCATTCCAGCATCAACATGAGGCCTTTACCAGATCCTTAAAAATAAATATATAAAAAATAACTCGTGGAAGACCAAGAGGTGCAACTTAGAAATCCACTTTTATTTATAAACCATGTCTATATTAGAATCCATCTATGGAAGACCAATAGTCACAACCTAGAATTTCACCATAGATATTCCTATGGGGAAATGAACTTGGGTCTCTACAATGAAAATCAAATATTTTGACCAATTAAGCTCAACCCCTTGATTGACATTGGATTTCAATTAGTAAGAGAAAGTCATGGATTTAAGAAGGTTAATGCTAAAGTTGACATTGATGTTATGGAATTGTGTAGTTTCTTGCCAAGTTGTGTGTTAAATCTATGATTTTTTTAATGTGTCTTTTGTGTTGCAAATATGGCATGTTGGTTTCCATTGATATCAAACTTGTTGAGAGGATGAAGTGTTGTTGGCAGACCTATTGAAAGGATAATGGACTTGTTGGTGAACTATTGGAAGGATGACAAACTTGTTGGTACTTCGGTTGTGTCATTGCCCTTGATCTGGATGTATTTTGACTTTCTCATAATGATGTGATTAACATAAATCAAGATGGAAGTTCCTTTTGTGGATATGGTTCAGAATATGTCACATGTGCAATTTGCTTCATTCATAAGATGGCCATTTAATGATACAACATTCAGTTGTATTTTGGATATTGTTATGATATTTTATGAGTTCCTTGGTATAGTTTAGTAGTAATAATGATGTTATGGATATAAGATGTCAATTAGTATTTTGTTGTTGTTATGTTGTTCCTAACACTTGGGTGTTAGCATTTGGTATTGTTATTATTGTCATCCATCTCTGGTGTGGCATTAATACGAGTGATGAGGAAGATTTAAAAAGAATACATATGTTGTTGAGAGTATTTACTACTTGCCTAAGTAGTGCTTAGTTTGGATGGTGTCATTTGATTTGTTGTTATTGTTCATATTAGTTACTATGCTCAGCTTGTTGGTTTTGCATTACTATGGTTGCTTGGTGATGTTATTTCTATGGAGGTTTTTGATCTGGAATTGTTACTACTTAGAATTTGCAAAGTGATGATTTGTTTTATTGCTACTATTTGTGATAAGATCTATATTGTGGTTGAAGACAAGTTTAATGATGTTCTCTGACAGCAGTGAGCTATGTCAGACTGGTCTAGAGTATCTTCAATGTCCTTCGGATATGTGTTGGATGTAGTGCTATTGAATGATGATATTAATCATGTATGATCATACAATACATTTTTTGGTGATATTTACATTTTGCAAGTGAGATTTGACATCTACATCTAATATGCTCAGTTATGCTTTGTTTATGTGTATTCGAATATGCTACCTTATTTGGGACTATTCCTTTGGTCAGGATACACTCTAGAATTAATGTTGAAATGATAATTCAGGTCTCACCTTGTTGAGTGGAGATTCGCATGCTTTAAGATTGCTTTGAAATATGTCTCATGGCCAAATTTTCTATAAGTTTTAATTGCCTATTCATACATTACATTTTGAAGATGGCTTTGGTTGGTGTGTGGACTATTGGATCTATCTTACAAGAACATGTTATGATATATTTGGGTCCCCTCTTTCTCTTGGAGTGGAATTCTTCATGTATCTTGGGTCTGATGACCTATTTTAAGTAATATTATTTTATTTTGGTTGAGCCCAACCTACTGTAAATCTTTTAATGATCTAGCTTATATTTAAGGAATGCATTTCAAGGCTAAAGGTGAGGTATGTGGAAGACACGAAAGTGTAGAAGATTGGAAAGTGTGGAAGAGCACATTGTGTGAAGGAAATAAGAGAAGTAAAAGTGGATTAGTTTGAGCGTGAAATAAATGTATTCAAAGACTATGTGTTGCTAATTCATATCCAAGAGATTCTTATTTTATTTCTAAGATTCATTCCACTAGATGATAGTGATTTTTCTGGCAAATCTTTTTGTATCTTGTCCTAAGACAGTGAGTTTTAATTATACAAGTCCTTGTATCTTACCCTGAGGTAATGAGCCTTAGTTGTGTGTGGGTTTGGGAAGTGAGCCTAATTGTTTTGATTACGTAAAAATAGGTTTTGAAAGGACCCAAAACCTTGTACAATAGGAGAACATAATAGACATTTAAGCATCAATAGATCAAGTGCAATAGCACCAAAAAAACACCACACAAACTAGTCTTTAAACAAAAAGAATAGCCAAAAGACAAAGGACAGCAAAAGGAAAGCAAGACAGCAAGATGCTATCTAAACACATTTCATCAGTTCTGATGCCTAATCAGCAAGAATCTGCATGTTTGTAGTAGACAACTTCAGATCATCCATGTCGTTCTTGTTACCATCCTCCATCTTCTTGAACCTGGATCTCGTACGCTTGCTAGGGCCCTAATCATCTTTAGTGTCTTTAGTATCCATAACCTCATGGTTTCTTTTCCCATTGTCGAGCTTGTCCACCAGGATCTTCACATGCTCATTTGATGCTTTTAGGATAGCATAGCTATGCTCAACAATACTCCCCACGGTCTTCTCCAACTTGTCAATTCTCTTTTCCATAATTTTAATTTTCCTTGTCATACCATTACTATTTTCAACCTTGACCTCCAAGGCAGTAATTCTGTCATTGAAAACAACCAGACCCTCAGCCCTGGTGATAGTATCAGTGAGATCATCAATTGTTTGGCCCATCATTTTCTCCCCCAGGTGCATCCTTTTAAGAACCTTCATCTCTTTTTGCAGCTGGTGAATATGGGTCTTCATCGCAGTAATATCATTCTTCATAATACTGAGGGTAGTCAGAAAAGCCAAACATCCTAGGTTTTCAAAATCCATATTCCCTCCCTCCATATTATTAGAACCCTTATTCCCTTCCTCCGGTATCTCCTTAGAGCTTTCCACATTCTCCTTCTCCATGTTAACCTTATCCTTCTCATACCCATCTTTCCCAATGTCATTCACAGCCTGAGTGACCTCATGCAAGATATTCTCCTCCACCCACACATTTTTTTCAGTTTCCACACTCTCCTCCACAATAGGGTTTTTGTCCACACTAAATCATGATTACTCTTTTCCTAAGAGGAAGAGCCCTCATCAGAGGATAAAACAACCCTTTTCACAATTTTCTTCTTCTCTTTTTTGGCTCTGGGACATTTGTCGATGGGCTCCATTCTTTTTTTCCCCTATTTTTTAGAACTTTCCTCCCTGCTCACATCATCCTCAACATCCATATATGTGATTGACTCCTCCACCTTCCTTTTCTTTTTATTTTTCTTTGGGCTAGACTCCAGAAACTCCTCAGATTCCCCCTCTTCCTCTTCTATGTCCTCCATAAAAGGCTCCTCAAAATCCTTCCCATCCATGTCATAATCTTCAAGGGCTTTTCTGTTAAGTCAGGGTCTTTCTACCTTCTTTGATTTCAACACCTCAAAGATAAGGACCATGAGCCCTTCATGGCAGGCATGATCACCCTTCAGGTCCCTTTACCAATGGAGGATAGAGGCATTCAGAGAACTTGACAAGTAAAAAGGAAAGTTTATTTTTACCCCATGCCTAAAGTGGTTCAAAAGGATAAGATGATGGTTGTATATTTTAGTATAACGACCATCCAGGGTAATATAGCCTATAATAACAAATAAAATAAGGTGCTAAGGCTTGGAAATACACTTAATTAGGATCAAAGTTTGATTTATCCACCTTAACCATTTGATTCCTCTCCTGCTCCGTGGGCGCAAATGCCTCCAAAGCTTTGTCCGAGATCTTCCTATCCCTATAGAAGTTGATGCCCTCATTCATCAACCCAGTTGCTTCAACAATCACTTCCTCAGTCACCTCCATGTTTTGCATACCAACCAAAACACTCCCCTTATTCTAGGTTTTGATGAAATTTCTAGTCACAACAACTTTCCCTCCATGCAGTCTCTCCATATAAGCCGCCAGACCCCCATCCTCGACAATCTTCCAAATTTCCTTGTTCTGTTTCCAGTCACTACAGCTCACCGGCTCACACCTCCTCTTCTTGTCAACCATAGCAATGTAAGAGAACATAGAACCCTTCTCCAAATAATTCCCAACACTCTGCAAGTTAGCCTTCGGATTGTAATAAAACCTATTGATGTTCTGCAAAACCCACAAATCATGCCAAAGGATCCCAATAATTATCTTGAAATCAACCCACTGTCCTTCATGATCATTGCACAGATTACTACACTTAATACTCATTAATAAACCCTTCATTCAAAATGTGTTGCTTACTCATCGTCCACTCCTTATTAATTAATGATGCCCCTTCACAAGGGAGATTAAAACCATCATTCCACTTAATTTCCACCTGGCTTTTACAAGCCACATTCGCTGCCTAGTCAGCCACCAAGTTGGCCTCCCTAAAAATGTGGGTGATCATGCACATTTCAAAGGACTCAATAATGTTTTTAGCCTTGCTAATAACATTGGCAATGGTCCACGAGGGGGTCATGGTATTCTTCAAGCAATTAACAATATTTAAGGAATCCCCTTCAATCCATATTTGCCTAATTGTTGTAATACAAAATTATGTGCATTAGAATCATATTGATTTTTCCTACTCTTGGGTTTTCCATGTAATTTGGTGTTCTTATGTTGATCCTTCTTTCTACTTTATAATTCCATAAAAGATAATTGCTTATGGTGATTTGAAGTTTATCAAGATCTAAATTGAATTTATTATTTTGGTCTAGACTTATTCACCCCCCCCCCCCCCCTAAGACTTGTGTGTTCAAAAATTGGTATCAAAGCTTGGTCCCTTCTTGTGAAGCTTAACCACTCAAGGGATATCCAATTGTGTGTGTGAATTGTGGTAGCTGTTATCCTACAACACAACACTTCAATAACTCATTGTATCAATTATTAGCACATAAAATCAATCAAAATCAATAACAATTGAAATTGAATTATTGCTTCCTAATCATAAAGAGTTTGATCTATGTTAGTATGCTCTCAAAATTATGCATAGATCAGTGACATTACAAATATGAAATGGAAGATTCAAATGAGATTAGACATATTCATTTAGCATGAAAGCAATTAAGATGAATTAAGCTATAAATGAGGAATTTGATAAGAAATAGATGAATTGATCTAGATTTCAAAATTCAAAATAACAGAGTTTCCTTATGAAAATGATCTAGATATGAAATGAATTAAATGAGCTTGGTTTTATAGATTTCCTCTTGGAGGGAAAGATTGAATTTGAATTCGATGGTTGAGATTCATCCTTGATGAATGGTGGAGATTGATTCTCACTTGATCCATGTGAGTGATCCTTGTGATTAGCTCTCATTGGTTGGAATTAACTCCTTTGTCCTTTTGTGGATTGAAAGGATAATAAGACAATTAATTAATTCACATTAATTAATATCACTAGCCATAGGTATTTATGAGTTTGATTTGATTAAATGACTAGGATAATTAATTAAGGAAAGATTCTTGATGATTGATCATCGATGCTTGATAATTGATGAATTATGTAATTAAATCGATCTAATTCAATTATACAATTATGCTTGAAATTAGCTTGATTTGAGATTTAGGGAATATAGTTTAGCTAGACCATTTTTAGATGATTACATTTTCCCCTCTTTGAATCGATATGCGAGAAGCACATTGGTTCAAAGAATATCCAATGTTTGATGTCAATCTGATTCTGATTGAGCGATCATTTTGATATGAACTTGATTGAACAAAATACAATGAGATATGCAAAGATATCGATTCTAAACTTGATTGGACAAGAACTGATCATACCGACTCTGAGCTTGATTGAACGAAGATCGATAGAAGATTTGGATAGATTAAGAATATTCATCTTGATATGGAACTTGATGAAGTTAAGATGCCCCTGGCAATATGATTATGTTTGATCCAATGATTAGATTTAATTTTCAGCTTGATATATTCAATTTGATGACAAAAATTTGATACATCAGATTTGGTTGACAAGATTTTTGATGATCTAGATTAGAAGATTATGATATAAGATGCCCACTCGAGATTGAGATCAAAATTTGATAGAAAAGATTGAATGAAATTGGATGATAGTTTAGATTAGATTAGAAGAATTTTGATTTTATTTAGAAGAATTTAGATTTAGAAGATTGGATTGATGTAGAAGATTGGATTGATGTAGCATTGAGGAGGAAGATTGATTTAGAAGAAATTTCAATTGAGCTCCTGATAATGACATTGAAAAGATAGTGATTAATAATGAAAGCAAGAATCTTAAATGTGATACTCAACCACGTTGAAGATAGATTTCCCTCCTTGAGGTGATTTTGAGCAAGTCAAATAAATGCAAGAATGAAAGTGAATTCCCCTAGAATGATATGCAATCTTCCATGAGTGTCACTCTTTTGATCTTTTTGTTATGCTTTTTCTCATCATAGAGCTATTGTTAGTAGTAAGTACAAACATCGGTGACTTTCAAAGTCGATGATGAACCAGAGTACTTACTTATGTTATTGTTAGTTACAAGCAAGAAAATAAACAAGAGTTCCTTCTATTCTTGTGAAATGATTGTGTTGTCCTCAATGACCCATACGTTCATATCCTTGGACTAAATTTTTGATGTACCCACAATGACCCTTTATCATCCATATCCTTGGGCATATTTTTTCGATTTGCACAATAATAAGAAATTGCTCGATAAAAAACAAACAAGGAAATAGTTTTCACAAATTACAATCAAAGAAAGATATTATGCCCCTTGTCCTTGTTCCTCTAGTCCATAGACATCATCGAGTTACTCGAGATAAATAATAAGCACAAGTAATGATAAGTCTATTTGTGATAGGTGGTGTTGAGAAACACATTTGATTGATTGTGTTTGTTTTTTCCTTTTTCTTTAATGATCATTGTTTGTTTAATGAGTGTTGAGAAACACTATTTGTTGAGTGTGAAGAGTGTTAATAAACACCATTGTTCATTGGATGATTTTGATTTTGTCTTGTATTTAGGATTTTTGTTTCCTTGATGAGTGTTGAGAAACACTAATATTTGAGTGTGTGGATGTTTAGAAACATCACTGTGTATTGAGTAGTATTGAGAAATACCATTATGTGGTTAGTGACATAACACCTAATAGTTGTAAGGTGATGTGGCTAACTCCACTCAATAAAATGTTTGGTGTTGACTAGGAATTGACTCCACAATGTGACTAGGAACTTGCCCATATCAAGATGCAGATTGACTTCCAAACTGACTAAGCTAAGAAAAAAGATGAAAAGTGTAGGATTTGAGCAATACAAATCCACAAAACCCAAAGATCACCTACATACAAAAACTTGTTACAAGGAAGTAGAGACAAGAAGAGGGCAAGGGTTTGACTCAAAAATATGAAGAAGAAAATATCCTCAAATAATGAAATGAATTAAATGTACAATGGATCATCCTTATAAAGGAGATCAAAAGCCTTGAAAGGCAAACCCTAGTGCATGTAATAATTAGTTAAATTATTACAAGACTAATGCATGCAAGTTTATATTTAAAACAACTAGTGCATGAGTTTAAAACAACTCATGCATGTGTGCTTAAATATAAACAACTAAAGCAAAAGAGTTGACATCTTAAGAAGGGAGTAAAGTTAATTAATAAAATTAATACTTTACTCTAACACCCCCCCTTAAGATGAGCAACAATGCAAGAAGAAAGCAAAGGAAACTACAGTGTTGAAAGCATAAAAATGGGTTTCGGCAACATGGCCTGATGAGGTACCCATGTACAAAAGAGAGTCTCTATAAAGCGGAGAAATAGAGAAAACCACATGGGAAAAATTCTACTCCAAAAAAATACAAAGACTAATCTGAAGGACTAAAGAAGCCTCCAAAACTAGGAATGTTCCAAAAAATAGGAACAAGAATGAACATGTAGAACATCACTGAAGCAAAAGAATGCAAACTCTGTCAAAAAGTAATAGCTGATCTGAAGATCCTCCACAGAAATATGACCAGGTAGAGAAGACTGTAATTTGCATGAGTGCCCTTAAATGACACTACTCGAATCAGGAGGCAAACAAAGGAAAACTCCTAAACTTGAAGATACAGATGGCATAAACACCAAAAGCCTAAAGAGCTGATCAATCAAAGCTGGAAGAGTGCATCCAAAAATAGGAAAGAAAGAGTGTCTATATGGTAAATGATCCATCTCACCGAAATGCATAGGTACCCAACCACTGCATCCACCTAGTACATAGGAACAAATACTCAATACATAGCTCACACTATCGAACCAAGGAAGCAGAAAAATGATCAATAGAAACCCCCCATAATGCTGACAAGAGAGAGGTGATAGGTACATTGAAAAGAGTGCCAATAAGAACTGTATTGTGAAGAACCAGGAACATCGAAGGTGCATAGAAAGCACAAGCACAAATAAAGATACCTTGAGGCTAATGTCATGGAAGGAACACTCACTTGACAAAGGTAGATGGAAAACAAAGGCAAACATCAAACCCCCCATGGAACTTTATAATGGAGTGCGAGTAAAAATAGCACAAACATGTCCAAGATTCCAAGTATGCAATAAAATGACACTTTATCTCAATGCATGTGTATAAAAGAATGCTACAAAAGTGAAGTATACAATGCTCAAAGAAGAGTGAAGGCTGTTGAAACAAAAGAACAACCTAAAAAGAGTCATCCCCTAAAGGGAAGAGATCCCAGGACCTGTAACATCCAAGATATCCACCAGAGTGTAGAAAAGCAAAAAATTGAATAAAATATACCTAGAGCAGAATATGGAAAAATGACTCATAAAACTAGAAAGCTCTCAGAACAAGCTTTCCAACGATATCTTGCTTTCCCAAAATGGAGTCCGGATGCACAATATAGAGCTTTTGGAGTGCAAAACTGAACATCTGGCTTTGAGAGAAAAAAACACCATAAAAAAAGTAAAATAAGAAATTCAAACCTCTAGATCTGGATAGAGTTCGGAACCAACTTTTTGATGATATCTCGTTTGCCCGATTTCGACACCGTATGTTCAAGTTAAGAGCAAAATACCACCGAGTGATACAGAGGGCCCAAAATGGTGTCTAGTTGTGCTGACATCAGCACTTCACAGGCTTAAAATTGATGGCCAAATGACCATCATGACATGCAAGCCCCCTAGGGCTAAAATTTTGGGCCCCTGGTCACCATATGACTAGGGGCTAAAACTCCATCCATTGGCTTAAATTTGACGGCCAAATGATCATCACTGACAATAATAGGAAAAACAAATTTCAAAATCGCATGCGCACCTCAGGATCCATGCTAGGCCTTTCGGATTTTTGCCTCGATTTGCATGCCAAATTTTATGGTCTAGATTTGCATACCAGACAAAAAAAATTTTGCCTCGTTCTACATGCCAATTTCTACAAATTTCACCTTGAGAAGTGTGTTGATCAGTATAATTTTTGCCTCATGAAGCGTGTCAAGCTTATGGTACCCAAAAAAGCCCCAAAATGCAAAGTTGTCCAAATTGGGCATGCCTTATATCGAAATAAGGGTTTTTGGACGCTGCGAGCTCAACGGTGAGGTCTGTTTGAGCTCAAAGTGCACCAAAATTTAGACACCCCCTAATTTCAATAAAAAAACAAAAAATAAAGGGCCCTAATCTAAATCTTTCAAATGCAAACAAGCTGTAGCAGATTAGGCTCTGATACCATGTAGGATTTGAGCAATACAAATCCACAAAACCCGAAGATCACCTGCATACAAAAACCTATTACAAGGAAGTAGAGACAAGAAGAGGGCAAGGGTTTGACTCAAAAATATGAAGAAGAAAATATCCTCAAATAATGAAATGAATTAAATGTACAATGGATCATCCTTCTAAAGGAGATCAAAAGCCTTGAAAGGCAAACCCTAGTGCATGTAATATTTAGTTAAATTATTACAAGACTAATGCATGCAAGTTTATATTTAAAACAACTAGTGCATGAGTTTAAAACAACTCATGCATGCGTGTTTAATTATAAACAACTAAAGCAAAAGAGTTGACATCTTAAGAAGGGAGTAAAGTTAATTAATAAAATCAATACTTTACTCTAACAAAAAGAATATACAAGATATGCACAAGCCATGAAGATATATGCAGATGCAAATGCTGATCAATTGATAAACAATTTTTGGATTTTTTTTAATGATTTGTTTGAATTTTTAGAGATTTTTAGAAAAATTTTGGATTTTTTTAAATATTTAGATTTTTTTATGGATTATTGAGAATTTTTAAGATGTTTTTAGATTATTTCAAGAACATTTTTCACTTTTTAGATTTTTTAGAGATTTCACCATTTCTCAAGCAAGACCACATTGAAATGCCCCCAATGTCTAGCAAGGTGTAGGACATTTGTAGATGGATGAGCAAGCTAATGGAGCAAAAGTGAATAGGTCATGATGGATGAAGCACATGAATGTGACCCTCAAGGAGTCTCCTCAAGATTACCCAAGCTAGGGAAAAGGATATAGCAATGTGAAGCATGTTTTGTAATAGCACTGAAAGCTAATGATGTAGTGCGAAATAGCATATAGGATAATGACCTAATGTCATGAAAGCGCGCAATCCAAAAGAGTGGACATGTCAAGAAATTTTTAAGAAATTATTTTGCATTTTATGTTCTTCATTTTGATCAAGACCAAGGGGTCAATGTGGATAAGGTATGGATAGGATAGCACCATTAGGATAAGGGGTGAATGGAAGCTATGAGGGAATAGTGTGGATAATGAGGATTATCTTGGGATAAGAAAGATCATGATAGGGTAGCACAAATATAATAAATGAATAAGCCAATGACAAGGACAACAAAATGTCAGAAAGCGTGATGCTCATAGATAGCTCAACCTTGTCAAGATCAAAGGTAAAAGAGGGAATATGGATTCATGTGGGATAGATGTATAAGATAGCATGGATGGAACTTGTCTCAAGAATAGAGTACAAGTAGAAGGAATTACGCATGATGCTTGTTTGCCAAGTTTTCATCATGGTACTTGTCTAAAGTGCCACAAGAAGTGGTTTTCACCATAGGATGAATTTATTTCTCTTTACTTTTGCTACCAAGGCACTTGTTTACCAAGTTTTCACCAAGGTACTTTTTCTCTTTTTTTCAAATATTTCTCTCTTTTTAAAAAAAAAAAATTTCTCATTTCTTTTTTTTTTGTATTTTTCTAATTTTTGGAAGAAACTCAAACCTCTTACTCTTTGGATAATGCTCCTTCTAGGGATAGGTTATGATGGAACAAGGCTGCAAGAAGGTATGCTCAAAGATGTTGATAGGGTAATGGTAGGGAATAATATGGAAGATAAGGGAGATGGTAGGCAAGAATATTAGGCGATGGATTGGATAAGAGGGATGAAAGCATAGTAGGTATGTTCTGGATATTGGACAAGGTTTTGAAAGGTTTGCATAGGAATAGGCAAGATCAAAATTGACACACACCTTGAAGGGTGATGAAATGATGCAGTAAAAATGGATGGAATAGCTTGAGGCTTTGATGTATAAGGAGATGAAAGGTGTTTGGAAGAAGATTTAGTGGAAGCCTTTGGAAGCTTGGATGCCAACTTTGATTTTTATTTTGTATCCAAGTCCTTTAAAAGAGACTTGGGAATCCACATAAATCTTGATTTTTCTTTTCTTTTGGATTCTTTAGGAAATACTTCTTCAATGATGGATTTAGGAACCCATATTTCCTTGATTTCTTTCTTTTCTTAGTGGACCCTTGCGGTCTCTTGAATATTTCATTTTTCTTTGTATTCACATGTCGATTAGATTGGACATAGTGATCTTCATATATAAGTGGATTCTTGAATTTTTTATTTCTTTATTTGACATCCAAATTGCTTCCAAAATAATTGGGAATTGTGGATGAATAAGATTGATATGGTAGGTTGATATGGAGAGTTAAAGAAATCATATATTTGTTGATCTCGGGGAGAGATAGGGTAAGTGGATGACAAGTTAGGAGTGTTAGGAATAGCAGATGGAGGGATATAAGGACCCAATATAGATGGAAGGTTTGGAGGTTTCAACTTTGGTATATAGAGACCAATAATGGATTTGGAGGATAGTGAAAGGGAGATGAGGTATGAAAGGGATATCAACATCTTTAGAATGAGTTGCGTAGCCAAGGATTTCACCTTTAGGATTCATCGTTATACCAATAGGCTTATGATTAGCTTTGATAGGAGTATTTGAAGTTTGGGGATATTTATTATTATTCCAACGATTAGGAAGGATGGGGGATTTTGGAGGTGAATATAGAGGAGTTTGAAAAGAGGGTGAGGGAATACTCTGATCTTGACAAGGATCTTTGGATAGCATAGTAAAAGTGTTTTGCTCTTGATTTTTAAAAGGAATACCTTGATCAATCTTAGGAGATGGAGGGCTATGTGGCTCTTTAGATGGAAAGGTATCATCATGGAAGGAATAAAATGGTATGAGAAGGTCATCATGAGGTATGGGACTTTGGTCAAATATTGGATGAGGAAGTATGGTACCTTAATCTTGATCATTACTAATATTTGTTTCTTCACACGTTGAATTATCCTCTTGACCTAGAGCCACCTCTAAGGATGAGGTAGGAGTTTCAATCTGCATAGGAGATTCTTGAAGGACTAATGGTGTAGCATTTTGACTAGGCATGGAAACAAATGAAAGTTCACGATCTTTGATTTTGGAAGCATTGAAAAGATTTGCAACTAGATGCAAATTAGATTGAATTTCTTTAAGAGGTAGCCCTTGATAATAGACATAGTCTGCATGAAAAGCATTAGGTTATTTGTTTGATGGAGGAACTTTAGATATCTTTATTTCTTTATAGGATGTGTGCATGATGGAAGAAGTGGAGGTGGAATGAGAACCACTACTAGACATAGGTTCATGAATTTGATCTTTCTTGAGATTAGTATCTTGTTCTTCATTAGATGATTCATTAGGGTTTTCAACTTCAATTATGTCATCATTAATTAGATCTTAGATCTTGTGTTTCAACTCCATGCAATCTAAAGTCTCATGTTCATTATTTTGATGATAGGCACAATAGTTGCTCAAGAACACAAAACTACGTGAATTGATTTGAGGCAACGTGATAATACTATGTTTAAGAAGTTCTTGCAATGTTGATTCATAAGACTGTCCCAAAGGAGTGAATATTCTCTCTAAGGGATGATTAGGTTCTTCTTGATGCTCTTGCAGATAGAGAAAATTCTCAAGTGAATATGATATATCTGTTTCTTCATTTTCTTGATCAAAGATAGGATTATCATTAGATTGTAGCATCTCTTGATCAAAGATTGGATAGTCATTTGTTGGTGTCTCTATGTCTGAAGGAGATGAATACATGTGAATATCATCCTTATAGAGAAAAAGACATATTGATCGTAAGGAATACTTGTCTGATGGGGTCTCCTTTTCTTTCTTCATTTCTTAAATTTCTGATTGCAAAGCTTGACATTGCTCAATGAGGGTAAAGATAGATTCATTATCCATGTTGTGATTGTTTTGATTTGCTTGATTATATAATGGATGAGAAGATTTAAGACCTTGTTTCATTGCATGATCAAACTTAGAAGACCAAGGGAATGGAATAGAAGAAAAATTTAAATCCAGATTTTTCTTTTTTTTTTTTGGTATTTTTTGATGTTTTAGTAATTTGGATTTTTGGAGGTCTTTTGCTCATTTCTGGGGGTTGAAACTATCATCAATCCCAAAAAAAGGGTTGCCAAAGGCACACTACTTTTGAGACTACAACTAGATTTCTTGATTATCTTTTCGACAATTAAAATGGTTCGCAATTTCGAGCCTTGAGTCCAAAGTTATGCCTTCTCCAAGTTGGGGTAAATTTTTGCAAATGTTTCAAAAATTTTGAATATTTCCCCAATCTGATGGAGTGAATGTAATGACTAAACCTAACAAAGAAGCCAAAAGGGTATCCAAAAATGTAAAAATCTAGGTTCTAACATGTGCAAGAGTGCTCTCTGTCCTAGATGCGACATTCTAGATGCGATCCAAGAAATACAGGATGCGACTCCTAATCTCAGTTTTGGTCCCAGATGCGAATCAATTAGAAATTTGGGGTCTACTAGATGCGATCCTAAAATGACCAGATGTGATCTGAAATATAGGGTGTGATCGAGGATACCAGATGTGATATTATGATGACTGGTCTGGTGTAAGTTTTTGTGATTTCCAGGAAAATGGATCTTTTCTGTCTATTTCCAGTGACTTGTAGGTGTTTGTAAGTGCTTAGTGTTTGTTTGTTTGAGGGATTTATTTGAGGTTTGTAATTAAAACACATCAAATAATCATATTTATGCAAACACACCTATCCTTCATTATGCTAGGCAGAGATTGATAACACTTGTTCACTAACTTAGGAACACACTCAAAGACTCCTCAGAATATGGTAGTCCAATAACACGCAATGGATATTGGAGCCCATATTAGCCGAGTAGTAATGTCAATGAGGGCTCGATATGGTGAATGTCTTGGGGAAATTATTATTTGCCTCGCACAAGTGGTACCAACCTTTCGGAGGTGAACCGGGTAGCATCTATCTTAAGGATTTTAATGAAGGCATCCATTCATAACCATCTCCCATAGTCCCGCAAGCAAGATTGAGGCCTATAGCCCTATACATACCCAAAATTGTGTAGTCTCGCAAGCAAGATTTAAGCGGCTCTTCTCTACACAAATTTCAAGCATGTCATTGGAAAAGATCATCAATATTCCAATACCCAAATGAATTATGTCTTCCAAAGTTTTCACCTCAAGGAAGTGCCAAATTTTATAGTGGGGTAGAAGAGTCAGCTTAAGACTTGTCCCCACTTAGGTCATTCCTGGGAGCTTTGTTCCTCAATCGGCAGGCCCTCTAAAGGTAATGCAATAAAGAAAATAGATCAATGATTGCAAAGTCTAGATTTTTGATTCTCCATGAAGGAGAAGAGCATAATATCCTATCTCAAATCATATCTCCAAGATACATCATGCAAACATTAAGTAAATTTCCCTAATTTGACCCCAAATTGCAAATTAACTTTTTAGTTTCTGATTTTTCTCAAGGGAAAAGAGCATAATCCTCTAGTTTATTTGCAAATTGACCTCAAATTGTCTTAAATTCCTATAAATATGTAATCACCTTAAATTGGACAAAATCAATCAAGTGAGCAACTAAGGCCAAAATCAATGCAATTAAATCAAATCAAGCTAGAATCAAAGTAAAATTGTAATCAAGCCATAAATCAATTTTAATTAAAAATCAAAAGTCATAAATCCAATTTAGATCAAATAAATCATGAAAAATCAATCAATTGTGTAATTAATCTAATTAATTACATAGTGCATTTAGATCAAATCAACCCATTAAAGGGGTACACATGGCTAATGATATTAATTAAATTTAATTATTTAAATCCTATTTTCCCCCAACCACCAAATGGGAGGAAAACTCATCAACCAATAGGATTTAAGGATTGAGCTCACATGGATCAAGCCTAAATTGAATCTCAATCACTCGCTTGGAGAATGCATCTTGTCCACCTATTTTGTCCTCCTGTCCCAAGCTTTGAGGACAAAATATTTAAATGGTCTCCAAAGGTGGAACCATGGACTTAACCCTTACCTAATCATGATCAAATCAACCACACCCCCTACCCTTGCCAAAATATATAAAAGCAAGGCTAAAATCCTACAATTATCATCCATAAATTTTATGAAGCATCAAACCTCTTGCAAATTTGAGTTAGAAAGGCAAAATCTAGAGCTAATTAGTATTTCATTTGGAATTAACTATTATTAGCTTGTTATCATTTGATTTCTCATATTAGGACTGTCACTAGTGAGAGCTTGTTGAGAGCTCATCATTAGCATCCCTAATTAAAGAGCCATAGAGTGCTCAATCTTCTTTGAATTTACTTAGTTAAATTGCTTCTTGTGGTTATTTACTTGTTATTGTGATTTATTGAAGATACTAACACTATGAAGGTGCTTTCCTTAGCACACAAAATGGCACCCACCGATCGACTGTAAAACCATGTCCTCGATGATCTGGAACAAGGAAGTCACCAATCAATGCACCTAAAACAACAAGAAGAGTAGGAAATTAGGGAACCGAGCCCACTGGATTGAATCATCACCAATGGTTGGGTCCTGAAAGACCTGCCTACAAGCAGTGCCATTATACACCTAATCATAGTAAATGAGCTCTTCATGAGTAGGGATGTAGAGGATGCGATACACATCCTTGGGAGTGATCGTCATCTCCCCCATCGACAAATGAAAGGTATTATGGTCAGAGTGACACCGCTTTGACATGGCTATAATAAGGCCTGGATTCATGTAGAATCAAGGAAGAATGAGAAGAAACAACAACCCACATCTTCCAATCAGCTGGTGATCTGGGCCACTAAGATCATCAATCATCTCAAACGACAAGGGATACAAGCCTCTAATGCCAAGCAATTTAAGCTCAACCTACAAAAAGCAATTTAAACACATCAGTATTTGAAATTATTACATTTTGGATCATCCTAAGTCAATTGAACATTTAAAAATTATCAAACCACAATTAATTTTCTTGACTCTATTTAGAGACAACGAAACATTTATCATCATCCACCATCTAAATCAAGATTGACAATAAAAAATTCAAAATAACCTGACTCAAACTAACATCCTACGACTTGCTACCAAATCAAACTGGTTACTTAAGCCAATTGACTGATTGATGACACCAGACAGTTCAGAAAACTGACTTAGCAGTTTGTATTTTTAACCAAACAGGGTAAAAGTGCCATTTAAATGATTAAATGCGCTAAAAAGCAAAAGTGCAACTAAAATTGGTGAACGTGCAAGAAAAATTATTGAAAGCACAACATTAAAGTGTACATGCTAGAGAAATTAGTACGTGCTACAAGAATTACCTGTGCGCACTACTAAAAAGTTAATTCATGCAAACTAGTTTGTACGTGCCAAAAGAAAGGGCGAATGCGAGGTGTGCCCTAATTCAATGTTTGTACGTGCAACTAAAAGTTATGGGCGCATTGCAGAAAATTGTGGAAGTGCTAAAACAAAATTGTACGTGCTAGAGAAAGTATTAAAAATGCAATTTAAAAAGAAAAAAGAAAAAAATAGGGTTTTTACCATAAAAATTCATTTTTTTCAATTAAAATGTGTATAAATTGACAAAATAAGTTGATAGGGTACATACTGGAGGTTCGTAGCCTGGTGGCCACAAGTATCGATGTCCTCACTCGAATCGATGCTCTCGAATAGGGATAACCATGGTCAAATAGCTCAGAAGGGGTCAAAGTAAAAAGTCAAACAAGAGGGTAAAAATGAATAGTAAAAATGACTTTTACCCCTATATATAGGCCATTTTGACCTTAAAAGGGCATCTTTGAATAGAAAATGACCAGGGACCCAAATTTTTCACCCATTCTACCAAATCAGGGGCATTTGTCAACAGACGATCACGAATACATTATCGAAAATGAAATCAAAATTCATTTTTATTTGATCTAATTCACACTATTTTGACTTAAAATGTCATATCTTTCAACAATGATCAAATTTCATTTCATTTCCAAGGGGGTATGCACTCAGATAATTAGGACCGACATCTTAATCAACAAATCAGGGGCATGACCATCAAATCAAAGCAAAATCTTTTATCAATTTTTTTTTAATTTATTAATCAAAAGAAAGGCATCAAACATCAAATCAAATCACATTGAGAACCATATTAGATGACCTATCATCAGATCGACCATCAAGGAACTTCAAATCAATCAAAACTCTATCAATTCCATCATCAGAATCTATGTCTTTTATCATATCGAATCAAGCATCAACCTAATCAGGACTTCACAATCAGAACGATCAGGACATTCTTTGAATCGGCACGCTTCGCATATCGACTCAAAGAGGGGCATTTGTAATCACCTAAAATTGGACAAAATCAATCAAGTGAGCAACTAAGGCAAAAATCAATGCAATTAAATTAAATCAAGCTAGAATCAAAGTAAAATTGCAATCAAGCCAGAAATCAATTTTAATTAAAAATCAAAAGCCATAAATCCAATTTAGATCAAATAAATCATGATAAATTAATCAATTGTGTAATTAATCTAATTAATTACATAGTGGATTTAAATCAAATCAACCCATTCAAGGGGTACACATGGCTAATGATATTAATTAAATTCAATTATTTAAATCCTATTTTCCCTCAACCACCAAATGGGAGGAAAACTCATCAACCAATAGGATTTAAGGATTGATCTCACATGGATCAAGCCTAAATTGAATCTCAATCACTCACTTGGAGAATGCATCTTGTCCACCCATTTTGTCCTCTTGTCCCAAGCTTTGAAGACAAAATATTTAAATGGTCTCCAAAGGTGGAACCATGGACTTAACCCTCACCTAATCATGATCAAGTCAACCACACTCCCTACCCTTGCAAAAATATATAAAAGCAAGGCTAAAATCCTGCAATTATCATCCACAAATTTTATGAAGCATCAAACCTCTTGCAAATTTGAGTTAGAAAGGCAAAGTCTAGAGCTAATTAGTATTTCATTTGGAATTAACTAGTATTAGCTTGTTATCATTTGATTTCTCATATTAGGACTATCACTAGTGAGAGCTTTTTGAGAGCTCAACATTAGCATCCCTAATTAGAGAGCCATAGAGTGCTCAATCTTCTTTGAATTTACTTAGTTAAATTGTTTCTTGTGGTTATTTACTTGTTATTGTGATTTATTGAAGATACTAACCCTATGAAGGTGCTTTCCTTATCACACAATATTTTGTGTGCTAAGGAAAGCACCTTCATAGGGTTAGTATCTTCAATAAATCACAATAACAAGTAAATAACCACAAGAAACAATTTAACTAAGTAAATTCAAAGAAGATTGAGCACTCTATGGCTCTCTAATTAGGGATGCTAATGATAATCTCTCAACAAGCTCTCACTAGTGACAGTCCTAATATGAGAAATCAAATGATAACAAGCTAATACTAGTTAATTTCAAATGAAACACTAATTAGCTCTATATTTTGCCTTTCTAACTCAAATTTGCAAGAGGTTTGATGCTTCAAAAAATTTGTGGATGATAATTGCGGGATTTTAGCCTTGCTTTTATATATTTTGGCAAGGGTAGGGGGTGTGGTTGATTTGATCATGATTAGGTGAGGGTTAAGTCCATGGTTCCACCTTTGGAGACCATTTAAATATTTTGTCCTCAAAGCTTGGGACAAGAGGACAAAATGGGTGGACAAGATGCATTCTCCAAGTGAGTGATTGAGATTCAATTTAGGCTTGATCCATGTGAGCTCAATCCTTAAATCCTATTGGTTGATGAGTTTTCCTCCTATTTGGTGGTTGAGGGAGAATAAGATTTAAATAATTGAATTTAATTAATATCATTAGCCATGTGTACCCCTTGAATGGGTTGATATGATTTAAATGCACTATGTAATTAATTATATTAATTACACAATTGATTGATTTATCATGATTTATTTGATCTAAATAAGATTTATGACTTTTAATTTTTAATTAAAATTGATTTATGGCTTGATTGCAATTTTACTTTGATTATAGCTTGATTTGATTTAATTGCATTGATTTTTGCCTTAGTTGCTCACTTGATTGATTTTGTCCAATTTTAGGTGATTACAAATGCCCCTCTTTGAGTCGATATGCGAAGCATGTCGATTCAAAGAATGTCTTGATCGTTCTGATTGCAAAGTCCTGATTAGGTCGATGCTTGATTTGATATGATAAAAGATGCAGATTTTGATGATGGAATTGATGCAATTTTGATTAATTTGAAGGTCCTTAATGGTCGATCTAATGATAGGTCATTTGATATGGTTCCCAATGTGATCTGATTCAATGTTTGATGCCTTTCTTTTGATTAATAAATGAAATTTTTTTTGATAAAAGATTCTGCTTTGATTTGATGGTCGTGCCCCTAATTTGTTGATTAAGATGTCGGTTCTGCTTATCCGAGTGTATGCCCCCTCGAAAATGAAATGAAATTTGATCATTGTTGAAAGATATGATGTTTTAAGTCAAAATAGTGTGAATTAGGTCAAATACAAATGAAGTTCAATTTCATTTCTGATAATTTATTCGTGATCGTCTATTGACAAATGCCCTTGATTTGGTAGAATGGGTGAAAAATTTGGGTCCCTGGTCATTTTCTGGTCAAAGATGCCTTTTTTAGGTCAAAATAGCCTATATATAGGGGTAAAAGTCATTTTTACTATTCATTTTTACCCTCTTGTTTGACTTTTTGCTCTGACCCCTTCTGAGCTATTTGACCATGGTTATCCCTATTCAAGAGCATCGATTCAAGCGAGGGTGTCGATACTTGTGGCCACCAGGCTACGGATCTCTGGTATGTACCCTATCAACTTACTTTGTTAATTTATATGCATTTTAATTGAAAAAAATCAATTTTTATGGCAAAACCTAATTTTTTCTTTTTTCTTTTTAAATTGTGCTTTTAATACTTTCTTTAGCACGTACAATTTTTTTTTGGCACTTTTGCAATTTTTCGTAGCACATCTGTAACTTTTAGTTGTGCGTACAAATGTTGAATTATGGCACACCTCGCATTCACCCTTTCTTTTGGCGCGTACAAACTAGTTTGCGCGAATTAACCTTTTAGCAACGCGTACAAGTAATTCTTGTAGCACATACTAATTTCTCTAGCGTGTACACTTTAAAGTTGCACTTTCAATAATTTTTCCTACGCGTTCACCAATTTTAGTTGCACTTTTTCTTTTTAGTGCATTTAATCATTTAAATGACAGTTTTACCCTATTTGGTTAAAAATACAAACTGCTAAGTCAGTTTTCCGAACAGTTTGGTGTCGTCAATCAGTCGATTAGCTTAAGTAACCAGTCTAATTTGGTAGCAAGTCATAGGATGTCAGTTTGAGTCAGGTTATTTTGAATTTTTGATTGTCAATCTTGATTTAGATGGTGGGTGATGATTAATGTTCAGTCATCTCTGAGTAGAGTCAGGAAAATTGATTGTGGTTTGATAATTTTTAAATGTTCGATTGACTTAGGATGATCCAAAATATAATAGTTTCAAATACTAATGTGTTGATGAAGGGTGCTCCCCTTAATACCACAAATACATAACAGAAATAGAGAAATAACAACAATTTTCAAGAACAGAAAATGAGCTTCTTATTATCTCCACAAGTGTGGAATTCCAAATTTCCAAATTACAATATGCAAAGCCACATGGGCATTCCCTTTACAATATTATGTAGGACAAAGCCTCGAACTATTACCCAGATCTACTACCCAGAACTATCCCCCAACTACCTAAGACAACACTACAACCTTCCTTATATAGGCAATTTTCCACCGCTTGGGAAGGTTCCATAATTTTAGCCAACAAGGCCGACCAAACTTAGAATTATTTTATTTTACAATTTATTACATCAAAGTCGACTCAAAATAACTTTTGAAACCCAAATAGAAATTTTGAAGGAAAATCATTTTCTGCCATTTCAGGTGACCCAACTTCCGAAGACCATAAGTCATCGCCAGTTGACCCGATTAACTATTATAACCCCATTCTGAAAAGACCACGAAGCGCTCTACAAGCTTCACTAGTGCAAGTGCATGTCACCCAAATTGTCGACCTCATCTGGGGCCTCGAAAGCCTTTAAAACTGAGTTCAAAGTTTATGTACCCTGTTGCCAATACCGAAAGTCTTCAATATCTACAAAGCTAGACTTGATCTGTCAATGAAACTTTTCTGGTAGGCTGATATGACCAAAATGAACCTCCAGGGAAGAAATTAGAACATTCCAAGATCAGATGACCAACTTACTAAAAAAAATAGCAAGTTTCCACAAACAGCAGCTCTGCACAAGATAACCCTTCTTGAAAAGAAAACCAAAAATATTTTTGGGTGATGCAAGATTGCTCTTACACCCAGGATGCTCCTGCATCATGTGTTTAACTTGCTTTTTGCAGGTTGATCTTAAATCCCTCGACATTAAAGGCTTGTATCCCTTGTCGTTTGAAATGATTATGATCTTAGCGGCGTAGATCGCCAGCTAATTGGTAGATGCAGGCTGTCATTTCTTCTTGTTCTTCCTTGATTCCACGTGAATCAGGGCCTTATTACAGCTATGGAAGAGTTGTGGCACTCTGACCATAATATCTTTCATTTGCCAATGGGGGAGATGATAATCACTCTCAAAAATGTGTATCACATCCTCTGCATCCCTACTCACAAAGAGTTGTTTTACTATGATCAGGTGTATGATGGCATTGCTTGTAGGCAGGTCTTTGAGGACCCAACCATTGGTGATGATTCAATCCATTAGGATTAGTTCCCCTTGTTTCCTACTTTTCTTGTTGTTTTAGGTGCATTGATTGGTGGCGTCCTCATTCCTGATCATCGAGGACATGGTTTTGCAGTAGGTTGGGGTCATATCCTTGAGGATATGATCACCCAGCCATGAAGATTTGATTGGTGTATTTATCTGCTGGCACAATTGTATCATGAGTTGCATTTTGTTGTGTATGGTCATGGGGTGACTCTCTCTACTGGGTCATTCTTTTGCAATTGTGGATATGGGAGCACATGCATGTCACCAGACCTATTTCTATTAGGCACCGTGATCCAGGTTGGCCCTTTGCTTGGATGTATGAGGGGATGGTAGTTCAGGCCCACTTGGGCAAGTTGGATTACTGGAGATGTATCATTGATGATGTAGATCAGTTCATGTGGTGACCTTATATAGGTTGCAAGGCATGGGCTAATGACATAATTGAGTTACCATTCATGTGTATGCCCTGGTGGATGATAAAGCATACCCCGTTAATTATTGGGCAGTTCTACTTTCTGAGGGTGTTACGAAAGTATGGTCACACACAGGGCATGCCACATGGATTGGCTATGTATGCCCAAGTACAGGTGAAGAGATCACTTTGGGGGCTGTGAATTGATTACAGGATGACTCGCTAGGAGGTGTTGCAGCTAGCCCACCTTCCTTGGGATATGAGTGACCATGTTGTAGGTGCTGGCATGATCGATGATTATGTTGATTGGTTCACTCAGAACCCATTTCCAAGATTTACAGATCCTACAAAGCCAATGCTTGGTATAGAGGAGGAGTCGAATGATGATGGCGAGGATGGGGATGGAGGTGGGCAGAGACGAGGTCGTCGAGGATGACGGGGAAGACAAGTGGTTAGAGGAGGTAGAGTGGTTATGCTAGTGATTGTTGTTGCTCCTATCCCTCCTAGGGGTGGTCATCCCAGAGTTCAAGGTGCTGGTGTGGGTAGAGCTCTACATTAGGTGGGTGTGGATAGATTGGCTAGATGGGGCCAACACAGGGTCAGAGTGTATAGATAGGTTGGTGCACAGGTTGTGGTTGATGTGGATGCTCATGCTACCTAGATATTGTTAGACTAGGCACAGGGTAGACCAACACCTCCACAGGATCCTCCATAGGTCATTACATAGGTCATTCTATAGGCTCCTCCAGCTCAGGCTCTTACTTCTTCTTCGATGCCATCTTCTTTTTCTTTTGTTCCATCTCTATCCATTCCATTTATTCCATTCCATCTTCTTCCATGGCTCCACCACAAGCTCCTCCTCAAGATCCCACTTCACAAGCTCCCCCTACAGAGGCTCCAGTATCTGTATCAGAGGTTCAAGATCTACAGTCTGATGTGTCAGAGATCAGGCAATAAGTTAGTCAGCTAGGTATCATGATGCATGCATTTATGGTTGCCATGAGTCAGCATGGGCTATAGGAGAGTTCTAGCCGAGGTCCAGATACTGCTCGTGGTCCTGATGGTGTCAGTGGTTCTAGCAATTGACTTGCCCTGAGATGATATATATTATTTTATTTATTGATGTATATGATGATCCATTTTTTATCTTGAGACATTGGACTCAGTTTGTTCTTTGATCAGTTGATGTTCTTTATGCTTTGATACTTGTTGATACTTTGATGGATTTTTATTTCCCGATATGTATTTCTTTGATGATAATACCATGGACTTTGATTCTTTGTTGACAGATTTACTTTATATGACATCATCATGCAGTGTTGGACTTTATTTCTCAAGTTTTTTGATATGATATGCAGATCTATATGATTCTATCTCCTACATGCTTTCTTGTTATGCTTTTTCTTATGCAGTTTATGTTATGAATGCACATGCTCTATTCATGCCTAAATTATTGTCTTATGTATGACATGGAATAGATGAACATATGTGAGATGGATTTAATGATTTATTGTAATGATTAATGCTATGATGCTTTATGTATGTAATTTATTTAATGATATGGATGTATGTAATGAATATGTAAATGTAAATGGATTTATGGTACTCAAATGTGATGTAAAATGTGATGTACCTATATGATGTAATGAATGAATAATGATGTTTTAATGATTAATAATTTGTGATATATAAATGCTATGATGTAAAATGTATGTGTTAATGATGTTGTGCATGCAATGATATATAGTGTATGGATGTGGTGAAAATGTATATGTAAATGCAATGACCTAATACACTTATACTTGAATATAATTCAATGTGTAGATGCAAGGGATTTTTAATAAATGCACCTAAATGGATAGTACAATGTGATATGAAATGCAATGCTTTTAAATGAACCTAATGGAATTTAACTAAAATGTCTTCAATGAAGAATTTATTTAATAAGATGATTTGATGGATGCAATGAATGCTACCTAATGTATTGTAATTGTAAATGAACTTAATGGTTTAATAATGAATGATAGTGAATGACGAATGCATCTAAATGAGACGAATTTAAAATGAATGAAAATTAATACAGTGCAACTTTTAAATTTATTTTAATGAAAAGTGATGCAAACTAATGTGATGAACTTAGATCAAAGTTAATGCAAAATAATGTAATGAAATTAAATGAACATAGGGTAAAGTCCTAAATGAATGCAAGATAAGATGATTTTAACAAATGCAAGTGAACTAATGCAATGCACCTTTGTTTTGATTTTTGATTTCCAACACACTTGATCACATATAGTTTTTTATGGTAATTTTATTTTTGATTTACCTCCACCCCTTTCTATTTTTCTCTTGCAAATTTGTTTTCTGAGCTAAGAAAGGCAAATACTTTAAATACATTTAATCTAGGATGAATGCAACTAACTGTCACCATTCAAAATTTTAGAGCTTATATTCATCATCGAGTAGTTTTTGGATCCAAAATTAGTACAACTATCACTAGTTCAACCATGAGGATATGAATACCTTTTTCACCTTTTGCATTGTTTTCCCATCCTTTGGTATGACTATCACTGATTGAAATCAATCACGTGAGTACGAATACCGGTTTTGTTGGATTCTATGTTGCAAGTGGATTTTGGTATTATGATATTTAACATCAAAATAACCAAGGTATCCTTTTGCGTAAACAAAAAAAAAATCAGTTGCTTCATATGTACATGTCCTTGATGATTCTTTGATGATCACATCCTTAGAAAAATAATACACACTTCAAAACTTTGACTTTAAGACACTCATTTAGAAATCAATAAAATATCATGCTTCCATCATGGCTTGTCTAGTTTAGAAACTTTCATCGATTCACTAGAAAGATATGATTTCATCAATTAATTCAAAACTTATAAATTTTTTGCATTGTTTTCCCAAATCCATATTTCAAGTATAGTTCCATCCATTTCATATTTTTAATCCTGATAAAGACAAGGTCTCTGTTGTGTGTGTGATTTTGTGGCCTACAACACAACACTTCAATAGGATAATAACATCACTTGTTAGAGAAAATAAGCATGGAATTGAAGAAACTAACAAGTAAAAGCATCCTATTGCTCTCTAGTTAGTGTGAGTGTGAAATAAGGATGTTAGCTCTCAGATTGGACCCTTAAACGGTGACAATCTACACTAAAATGAGAGATTCAAGAATAAATGCATGAAATCGAGCTAAATCTAGAAAATACTTCCAAATTAGGCATGAAACCCTAGATCATTTCCATTTTAAGCCAAATTGAAGTGTTCTCTAATTAACTAAAGCATGAATCTAAACATGAAAAGTATGGAAACAACTATCAAATTAAGGCATTAGTAAGCAAGCTCCAAGCATGAGAGTTCAATAATCAAGGATTATGAAGCCTCAAATTCACTATATTCATAAGCTAGAATTCCAAGTATTGAGAAGTAACAAGTGTGTAGAAGCATTCAAAATATCCATAAGCTACAAAGAAAGAAGCCTTTGAAAAATCTATTTTATAGAAGATTGAAGGATTTGAATGGTTGAGATGCATATGTGAGGAGTGGTTGAGATGCCTCTTGGCTTGATCCTTGATCCGTGTGAGAGCCTCTTAATCATGAGAGTGTGTTTGTTGTGTTTGTTTGATTTAAGAGGTATTTATGCTTTTCTTTTAAATAATAACTCTAGCCTTGCATTTGGTGGGATTGAATTAATTAAATAGGCCTAGAGTTAATTGACTTGGTTTTGCTTGAAAGCTTAGTAATAAATGCTTGATTTAGGATTTGATGGACTTTATTGAATTTTTGGGATTTATGTTAATGATCGGAAACCAAATTAACATAATTAAGGTTTATATGTCGAATTAAGGGAAAATAGGGCCTTAGGTTCTATTAGCTTGATTTTAGGTGATTACATTTGCCCCTCTTTGAATTGCTTTGCAAACAACACAGGGATTCAAAGAAAATCTAATTCAAAGCGTGATCTAGGAGATTTATAGAGCAGAGAGAACTACTCTGAAAGATTTATAGAGCAGTAACAAGAACTACTCTGAATTTGAGAATTTTGAGCTTGATCGAACAAAATCCCACTTGATTTAAAAGTTGTCAATTCTGAACTTGATTGAACAAGAATTGACATTACTGATTCTTAGCTTGATTGAACGAAGACTGATAAAAGAATTCTGAGCTTGATTGAACGAAATCTTGCTTGATTAGAAACTATCAATTATGAACTTGATTGAACAAGAATTGACAATACCGACTCCGAGCTTGATTGAACGAAGATCGATATGAGATTTTGAAAAGAATTTTCAGTTAAAATTGATCATGCTGACAAGTAACCAATTTGATCTGAAGCGATAAAATTGATCAATGTCGTAAAGATTAACAGTCTCAACTTGATTGACGAAAACTGTCATGCCCTTGGTGTTGAAGAATTTGATTCAAAGCCTTAAATTTTGGTATGATTATGCCCCCTCGGGACTAAAATCAGAACAAATTCAAATAAAATCATTAGTTTCAAGCATTTCGAAAGATTTGCGGTGATTGAAAGGATCCTAGATCAAGTGTAGATCAATTTAAAAGAAGTTTTCAAGCCATTTAGATTGATTTTAGTGCCCCAGAAGCACTGGTTGACCAAATTTGACCAAGACTTTGAGAGAGTTGACCAAGTTTGACTGATGTTTAAGCAATATCCTGGCATAAAAACTTGATTCTTTATTGAGAAAATCACTTTATGTGGCTTCTGACAAGCTTTCTGTGCACTAATTATGTTTTGTTTAGCTCTCATTAAGTGCGTTTGACTAAACTTTGACTGTTGTTGACCATTAATTTGGTTAAAAATTCTTGCTGTATTGATTTACCTTGCTTGCAGTATCTTTTCTGCTCAATTCACCCTTGTTTGACCGCAATTTGACCAAGTTGGACTTCTGCATTTTGACAGTTGACTTTGCCTTGGAACTCTATTTTTACTATCTCGAAGTGATATAAATCACTTGTTTCAATTTTAGTTCCGATATTAAACCTCTGTGACATCTTATTAATAATGTCCTTTTAAGGTTCCGGGGCTCTTGGGAGGCTTAAATAGGTCAAAAAGCTCAATTTTACTATTCATTTTCACTTTTACCCCTTGGAATTTTATCGAGCTCTGAGAAACCATGGTGTTCTCAGCGGAGAAGCATCGATTCAAGATGGCCATGCGACACGATAAACCAAGACATTATGATGCACATGTGGGTATCTGATAACGAACCTTGTCAATTTGAAAAATTCAAATTTTATGCATTTTTGAGCATTTTATAGGCAATTTAATTTTGAATCACATCCCAGATGCGAGATTGCATCTGGTCAAACCCGTGTCGCATCTTGTATCCCGCATCGCATCTGGGATTTTGTGGATCACACCCCTTTGGGTCGCATCCGGTTAAATTTGAATTTTTAGAAGCTTTTTTGGTCATTTTGAATAACAGGGTCACATCCGGGATACTAGATCGTGTCCCATATTTCCCGATCCGCATACGAGATTTCTTGAGTCGCATCTAGTTTTAGGACTGCATCCTAGATTTCTTGATCCGCATCTGGGATTCTGAGTCACTTTTAGTTTTTCTTGATTTCTGAGCCAAGTATACTTGTTTTTCTGAACTTTGAGCAATTTTTCGGCCAATTTCTTTTGTCTCATGCTAACATAGTGCCCCTATTTTTTGTTGTGCAGGTGGATTTTGAAGTTGTATCCTTTAGATCACCTAGGCCAGTCTAGGTGTTAGCATTGTATAGGTAGCTGAGTCAGGAGGATCAACATGTAGTTTTCAGATGTGAACTTTGGAGTTTGGTATAGTTACCCGACATTCATGAAATTGTGGCCTTCTCACAATATTGGCAAAGCGGTGGCACTCCGAGCATAACAACTTCCACTTACCTATGGGCGAGATGACTGTTACACCAGAGGACATGTGGTAGATCCTGCATGTTTATGTCATGGGTAGACGGATCGAGTACGAGACATCTGGGCCCGTGGCTATTGCTGATGCAAGGAGAGTGTTCCAAGATGACACGATTACATGATGATACTTGAGTTGGGACCACATGGTCACCAACTATGCCCCTCTGGTTGTATACTTAGCTAGTCTGATAGGTGGCCTATTGATGCCTAATCGGGGTTAGCATGACTTTATGTGTGGCTAGTCCAGAGTGATTGGTCAGATGATGAACCCCCAACCGATTTGCATGGGGTAGTTGTATTTTAGCTCACATGCACCGTGAGCTACATGAGATAGTATATCAACACTCTAGATCCATGACTATTGGGAGTGTTGTACTGTAGATTTGGGCATGGGTGCACATCCGCGTGACTTAACCTATTGTTTCTAGGCACCGCAACGCTGGATTACCATATATTTATATGTACTCTGGTCTTATTCAGCAACCCCATCTGGGCAAGTTGGAGTATTGGCGATGTCTTTTAGATGATGTTACCAATGCGGTATGGCGGCTGTATCTAGACTGTGAGGCTTGGCCGTTAGATGTTAGGTAGATGCCTTACTTTTTTAGTCCAGGTATCTTGTCAGGAGGACTCATTATATTATTGAGTGATTCTTGATTCTCGGTTATGTCAACAGTATGGCCGAGTACAGGGTGTGTCCCAGGAGACATGTCTATATGCATGGATTTAGAGTGAGGAGGCTTAGTGGGGAGCTTGATTGTATTTGAGATGACTGTTCATGAGATCTCTCAGATGGCTCACTTTGACTGGGATTACCAAGCAGATGTCTATGATGCAAGTGTTATCAATGAGTACCATGCTCATTACCTTAGACATCCATACCCTAGGTTCACTTCTCCAGAGGATGCTATTCCACATATTAAGGACACACTTGATTATGACCTTGATGATGATATTGGTGACCGGGTCTGAGCTACACAAGGTCCCGATAGGGGGAGAGGATGAGATGGAGCCCGCGGAGGCAGAGGGAGATTAGATGGAGATGGAGCCTGCAGAGGCAGAGGGGATGGTGATGGAGGAGATGGTGGAGATGATAGGGGTGGTGGTGGTGGTGCAGTAGGAAACAAAAGATGATGGGCCTCCAGGAGAGAGTCTAGCCAACAAAGATAGAGGAGAGTATGGGTCACTCATAGGGATACAGGGCCGTTATTACATAGGGATGAGCATGCACAGAGACCCGCGGGAGGAGATCAAGATCAACAGTAGCAATAGGCACGTTAGGATCCTCCTATGGGTGGTGATGGAGATAGGCTGTCATAGTGAGACTAGGAGAATGTTGCATTGATATTATAGGTAGCTACCCTCACAACATAGTTATCAGAGAGAGATTCATAGATGGCCCAGGTCAAATCAGAGAGAGATACCCAAATCGCTCAACTGAGAGCGGATAGAGATGCTTAGTTAGTACAGTTGAGGGCACACATGGATGCACAACTAGCGTAGCTGAGGGCTGAGAGGGACAAATATGTGCATACCTCCACCCACCAGGGACATAGGGCCACATATTACTTTACTTTGTATTGTGTTGCAGTTCCTACTGCTCAGAGGGCACCTTTCTATTTAGTTATTGCTTAGCTGTCTGAGGGTGCCATGCCACCACCACCACCACCACCTAGCAGAGCAGATGCACCCCCTCCTAATCCTCCAACAAAGGACAAGGGGGCCAGTGAGGTGTAGACCTCTTTGATGTGTATTCATATTTTGTATCACTGGACATATTGTATTTTATTGGATATCTTATATTTATACTATTTTTTATTGATGTACTTTCATATCCTCCAGACTCTGTACTTTATTGATACATTATCTCATTGTTTCATCCCTTCTTTGATATACTGATGGAAATTATTGATACTCTTGTTTATGGATATTTTTGATGATATATTGATGCTTATGTTGATTCTGTCATGGATGTTTTTATCTGATTCATCTTGTTTTCTATCTCTGACATCTGATCTCTAATGGTTTTATTTTCTGCACATGTTGGATATTTGATGTTTGTTTTATGCTTTGGATATTGATGTGATGGTCATACTTGGTCAAGATTAGATTCATGATAAAATGACATCATGATATATTTCACTGATATATGCTCATGTTTTTGTTATTTTCAAAGTTTTTATGAATGTATGGATGTATGAGATGTATTGCGATGCGATGTATGGACATCTCAATTTTATTTATGTATGAATAAATATGGATGCATTATGCAAGTGGTTTTATGATGCGAAATAGATTATGAATGCAAATGGATATCAGTGATTTATACTCAGTCATTTTAGTTTTAGTTGTTTTATGATTCTATGATGTACTTGGTCACACATGTCAAATGGTTAAATGTTTAATGCTTTAGGATTTTCAGCTTATATCAAAATGCTTCAGATAGATTTTCAGTTTATATCAAAATGCCTTAGATAGTTGAATCCATACTTTCATGCTTATGCAAGATTAAAATGAATGCAACTAAATTAAAATGAATGCAATTTTAAAATGAACTTCAATGCAAATAAAGACAATGAAATGCATCTAAATGAACCTTAATGCAAATTAATATGATATGCAACTAAAATGAACCCTAATGCAATTAACCAATGAAATGCACCTAAAATAAGACACCTAGGACAGTCACTGTTTATTCAAAGAGGGTTGTTTTTCATCATAGAGCCTTTGTTAGCGGGACCTCATTAGGATAGTACAATTTTCACTGATAGATTTAGCAATCTTGAAAATATAAATACATCCTTTTTATTTGCCATGTTGGAAGATAACCTAAATATTAAAGCATTTAGCTAGAATATTATGTTAGTTACCTCCTGTTTAATATAAACCATTTCTTTTCCAGTGCATAATGTGTAAATGTATACCCGCAATGACCTTTTCATTTTGTATTCATATCCTAGGGTATAATCCGATTTACCATGCACCTTACTAAGAAATAATTTATCTTTGTTAGTTTTTAACTAGGCAAGGAAATAGATCCAACCTCACTAAGGTTTTCATAGGAAACAGGTTGAGGTATACATGACATTCCAATCATGATGGGCACTTATAGTAGACACCCATTCCCCATGATCACCTCAGATCATCAGATTTATTACCACAAACAGAAGACAAAGAAAATATTATGCCCCCAATCCTTGTTCCTCTTAGTCTGTAGACATCGTCGAGTTACTCAAGGAAACATAACAATAAAAAATTGATAATAAGAAAAGTTCATTGTCGTTTAACATGATCATTGTATTTGTGTAATAGAAACAGATAGTTGTGGTTATAGTGTTTAAAAACACTCTTGATTAATCTTACAAACACACACATAAGAATTATTATCAATCAAAGATTCATTCCTTCATCCATAAGTGTCTCACCTATTTTTAGTGTTTAAAAACACTCTTTTCATCATGACATTGTGTTGAGAAACACATTTTTAGATCCAGCTAGTTGGTGTTTAAAAACACTGTTTGTTCGTAGTTTTTTGTCAATTGCGGATGAGGGTGGTATTGAAAAATATCATTGTTCATAGTTTATTGTCAATTGCAGATGCAACATCCTATCAACAAATGTGATTTTGATCAGTGCCCCCTAGGGAAAAATAGTTTACCTAGGACCCTAATGTGGATAGATTCAGTCATAGGAAGGCACAAATCTCTGATAGTTATCTTAGGATTTGGCATGTCATGAAAGTGACTGAAGGATATATACAAACTAATATTTACATAGGCCAAAGGTGCAAGCGTTGTCTTGATAGATAGAGCATTGATTACAAGTAGCGCCTGTTTCTCAGGTTTTCACCACTTGGCCACAATTTTATTCTATTTTTGCTATCATGGCGCTTGTTTACCAGGTTTTCACCAAGACACTTTTTCTCTTTTCCAATTTTTTTGTTCTTTTTAATTTTCTATTTTTCTCTTTTTTCCATTTTTTTTGGACTCATCAAGGTGCCTATTGTTAGGTTTTCACCAAGATAGTCATTTTTTAGGACTTTTTCCATTTTTTTTATTTTTTCAAGGATCGATATTTGCTCTACAGGAAGCTTCTCAAGAACATCAGTCATAAAACCTTTTCAGATGTAGGGTGTTGATTAGATCTAGTAGAACATATCCTTTAGGTGTAGCCAATTGATAGGCTCCTGATCCAAATGTTGTTGTAATGACAAAGGGACCCATCCAGTTGGGTTCAAACTTCCCCTTTTGTTCTTGATTTGGTTGGTTCTTAGGATTTTCTCTTAGGACTAGATCTCCTATCTGAAAACTTCTTGGTTTTATTTTCTTGTTGTATCCTCTTGACATTCTCTTTTGATAAGCTTTAAGGTGATCAAACGCCTGTTGTCTGCGCTCATCTAGCAATTAAAGTTCTTGTAGTCTAGAGATTCTATAGTCCTCATCAGTGACTAGATGTTTCAGTGATACTCTTAGTGATGGAATATCTACCTCAACTGGTAAGACTGCTTCTGATCCATAGACTAGTGCAAAAGGAGTTGCACTAGTTGGTGTTCTAATGCTTGTTCTGTAAGCCCACTATGCTAGATTGATTTGTAAATGCCAATCCCTTCTTGATTTTTTTATTGTCCTATGCAAGATTTTCAAAATATTTTTGTTTGATGCTTCAGCCTGTCCGTTACCTTGAGGGTAATAGATTGAGGAACAATGTTGAGTGATTTTAAATTGACACTACTACATTTGACCTCATTTTTCTACCAAAATTTTTGACAATCAATTAAAAAGGTTTAGGTTGGTTGGATTATAGAAGGAAAACTTTTTTTTTTTTTAATCCATGCCTGTGTTAGTCAAAATTTTGACCAATACAATGTAGGTCAAAATTTTGACCAACACAGGCATAACTTTAAAAAGAAAAAAGATTTTGTATCTCATTTCATTGTTTGGTTTTAATTTGGAGCGCGTGAAGGAGCTGGAGCCTACGATTGTTTGAACTGTTATTTGGTGAGAGTAAAAGGAGGACCGCCACTATGATTTGGTGTAAAAGGAGGACTGCCTACCTGCAAGGGTTGCCACTGTGATTTGGTGTAAAAGGAGGACCGCTAGTAAGGATTTCCTTACTTTGCATTTGTCTAGCATTGTTTTATTGGTTACCTACTTAGGGTCCGTGAGCAATGTGCTAGGGCATCATGTATTTGGTATTTTCTGGCACATTTTTTTTTATCATTGTTTATATACATTTGATTTAGAGATGAACTTACAGAGATGAACTTGCAAAACCCTAAATTTATGAATCACCGCATCATGTTCCATTGTAAATGTACTACTGTTAGGTTTATGATTGTAAGGTTGGAAGAGAAAATATTGCAAAAAAGATTGAGAAAACTATGTTTTTAACATTTTTTTATTGGTATTTGTTTTCTGCCAACTTTGTGTGGATTGGAATGTCAAATCTAACTCCATAGGAAGTCTACTTGAAGTCATAGCTTTTAATTGCGACCGGTCTAAGATCATTTGGTGGAGAAATCTGAAAGAAATCATGTGATAGTCATCTATAGACAATTTTTGACATAAAACTAGGGTAGTCAACTTTCTACAGTTGGCTTTCTATGGACTCTTTTAGACCAAGTGTGACTGTCTACACACTATGGCTTCAAAAGTGCTTAAAAAGACCCCAAATAACAAAGAAACCATAGAATCCTTGCACTCCCAAGACTCCAAACCTTCATCAATATTTAATAATGTCTAAAAATGAACAAACCTCAAAGGAATAGGGCTTAGTCCACTGAGAACCCTGAAATCCCCAAATTTAGCACTTCTAAACCCTTAATCCATGGGTTTCTTAAATCTCCGATCACTTCTAGGTCCAATAGGTAGTTGTTTCACCATTAGATGATCATTATAAGATGATCCAAATCATAATCCATGTTCCTCCTTCAGACCAAATGGCTACTGTTGTAGCATACCAAGCAAATTCATTAAGTTTCCTCTATAAATTATGGTGATCACCCAAACATTCTTCCTTCTCATTACATTAATGGATTAGGGAACTATAGTACATGTTAATACTCAGTCATTCCATGTGTTGAAGTGGTCAGAGGTCATGGAATGACCATATTCAATTGGAAACTCATAAAACTATCAAAGGAATGGCTGAAACTACTTTGCCAGACAGAATTAACTGAGTAAAAATACAAATACAGACCTCACAAATGCATAGATGTGGTCTAGGATCAATATCTAACTATTACAAATGCATTGAAATGTAAGACAATGATAAAATGAATCCAAAATCACTCTAAGAACTCAAGGAAATTGCATTTGAAAGAAGTTTATTTTATCAAAAACTCAGTATAAATATATAACCATACTACACCAATCCATCCTATTCATACCATTCATGAAAGAAGAAATAAATCAATAAGGATTTTGACTATACCCTCACAAGCAGTGACAGGGTCTGTTGGAGAATAATTTACATTTCATTAAAAACCAAAGTATGTTACATTATTTCTTTGGCATTTATTGATTCTTCTATCTTCCCTTACTCCCCTGTGTCTCAAACATACACATCCATTCTCTAATAAGCCTCTCCAACCGGTTTACAACCTCCATATAATCGGTAACAGTTAGTTATTAATTGTTTGGCTTAGTTTGGAATACATAAATACATACCTCACAAATGCATAGATGTGGTCTAGGATCAATATCTAACTATTCCAAATGCATTGAAATGTAAGACAATGACAAAATGAATCCAAAATCACTCTAAGAACTCAAGGAAATTGCATTTGAAAGAAGTTTATTTATCAAAAACTCAGTAAGTCCGTACACCAGACCTCTTCTGTCGTACAATAAAACTTTGGCATATTTGATGGACTCCTAGAAACTACCCCAACCAATCCCAATCGATTGGATGGATTAGTTTGCAGTAAAACATAACAAAATCCAATTCCCTCCATTTTCTAATAACCGTTGCATTTCAAATTTTTGAATTTGCAACATTACAAATTTGGAGTTTTTGAAACTTTTAAAGATAATGAAGCCTTAAGACTTTTAAATGTGACCCAAATGAACTTATTAAGCATTATTAAAACCAAATCTAAACTATTATAAACTTGTAACACCAAATACCATCCTAGGCTCTTATTTTGGTCCTAAGGCCTATTAGGCCTTTTAAGACTTATTACATATTTTCCATTTGCATTGCATGGGATGACCTTATAGGCCACTATAGGTGCCAATACATTCCAATTGATGTCTTTAGATGTCATTAGGTGCATGGTTGTCATTATGGACTCCTGGTAGTCTTTGGATGTTCTAGGTGCCCTTGCACCATGTTCACCACCTTTGAAAGGATTCTTGTCCCAAGAATCAGTCCTAGCATTGGATGTCTAAGTCTAAACCAAAAATTTCAAAAAAACATCAGCCAACTCGATATATGAAAACATGTCTAAATTCATTAAAAAAATTCATATTACATCTCATTAAATAATGTTGAAGTAAGATTGGGCAATAAAAGTGAAAATATTATGCCTTCCAAACGTGCACAAAACTATTCAAAACTCCAATGAAATGTAACACCATATCCTAGAAATCATTTGAATCCATATCAACCATAAAAATAAATGTTTATCAACAATATAGTCAGATTATACCCTCACGGACAGTGATTGGCAAATTTCAAATGAATTTACATTTTCATTGCTTTAACATAGTTTGCATTCATTGTTATGATCTAGAATCGATCATTAACTTGGTCCATTCCCAATACTCATTAAATTAGTTTACATTCACTATTATGATCTCTATAATATGGAACACTGGAGTTTTTAATTTCTAGTTTCTAGAGTGTATTTATTTTGATGTTATGTAAATTTAATTTAAAAATCAATAATATCAATACAAGTATAAGCATTGTTAAGTGGATTTGTATTCTCAATTCAATTCATGCAATAATATGATGTACTTTACGTACTATTAATTTTTTGACAAACTTTCACATATTAACTTTTGAAGTAGAACTAAAGGCAATGCATTGTTGTTAACTTGTTATTAATAAAAAAATTATTGGCAAATCAGAAATCAGTTATTGTTCATGTTGTAAAACTAAATTATTTTAACTAAAGTATACATGCCATTTTTATGGGAAGAGGTTGAACAAACTATAATCTTGAACAAACTAAGTGGAATATGTAAACATTTGCTACACTGTCTCTTTTCTCTATGATTGATTATAAATATCATGGTGTTTTATGGCACTTTCATTAATTGTATATCATGGTTGTGCTCTACTATTGTACTTAACCTTTAACATATCTCCAATGATTACAATGACTTGCACATGCTTGTACCTTGTGGTTGTTCCATATTCTTATTGTGATTGTTGCCTATTTAAGGCATGATATGTCAATGTCTTCTTATTGTATTTATTCTATTAGGACTTCAAACTGAGTGACATTTCCTTTTCACATGAGAATATAATTCAAAATTGCCTCTATAGAAGAAATTTTTCATTAATAGTAGATAGATGTGTTTTTCCCTATGATCTCATGATAATGGCCATATTCAATAACTTTATAACATGATGGTTGTTCCTTTTAAGAGAGATGGTTGTTCCATTGTTCTAAAAACTACACTTTGTTGTCCTTTTAACATGATAGCATTATATGTTAGAAACTTTGAGGTTCTCTTACCTTTTGTATGTCATGGCTTCACCTCTATATAGCTAAATCTCACTCTGAAAATGATCTTTTAGGAAACAATGAAAATCCTCTATGGGTTCATACTTATTGTGACTTCCCATGGCGCACTATCATTGCTTGTACACTATATTTTTCCAATTCTTTTAAATTGTCATTGTCTTTGAAAATTAATGCCATATGTTGCTTACATTTGATTCAATTTCCATATTAATTACTCTATTTAGTTGTATTAGGAACTTTTTCCTTAAGCATGTGTGATGCAAACCTAGATATAGATGGACATTAATGCATTAATGCTCAATTGAATGCCTTAATGCAGCTACCAGAGAAAGGCCATCTGGAAGCTTTAGAGGAAATAATTTGTACTAGGTATGGAATCACCTCCACTACAATGCCAAATTCTGATGTGTTATTATCTTCAATTGCATGTTTCTTTTGAAAAAATATATTGTATAACTTTACAGACTAGACAATGTGACTGTACAACTCCAGAATATATTCTCTATAATCTCTAATTACAAACTGAAGTGTAAATTGAAGTAAAGTCTTCCTTGGATAAAATTCCAACCCTTGTCTACTAATTACAATACTTACCTTTATATTTCACATGATTTCCCTAGGGATCTATTAGAACTAAAATAAATTTGTTATATGCTAGTTGGCCAACTATGCCTAGTTAGCCAACTAGGAGACATGTCTTTTGGGAGGTAAAGACTCATATAAATGAAAGATGAAACTCTTCATCCAATGAAAAAAAAAAAAATTCAACACAAACATATGTGAATTATATCCAGACAGTAGCAGACTATATATAGGCAGCAATGAATTAGATGTAAATGCTTCAACTTCACATTCTTGATTTACTTCAGCATCAAGAATAATATCCATAGATTCAGTAGTCTAGTGAGGAGATTTGTGTAACTCCCAAAATAATAATAACTCCCAAAATACTTATCCTTTTGAATATTTCATGGTCTAGTGAGCACGATTTGTGTGTGTATTTGTAAATCTTGTATAATCTTATAATTTTTTTTAAAAAATTATATACAAGATACTACTAATGTTTGTATGTTTGCATTTTGTATATTTATAGCCTGTGAAGAAAGTCCACACTTGGCAATATGAACCCAGAACAAAATAACGAGACAATTGCTAGATTGTGGTCTTAGTTCCAAAGAAAAGATGTTGAAAAATGTAATTATCCTTGCAAAAAGTGTAAGGGCTTAAAGAATCAAAGAATTATAATCAAAACAACCCAGAGTCATCGTAGGCAATATGGTCACATTGAAGGGGGGGCATGATTTTCATTGATTGGTGAATGTGGATTTCCAATTGGAGGAACATGGAGGTGTGAATATCCAAGATGATGATAACACTCCTATGGAAGAAGATGATCCTGTGGTAGAGAACACAATTGAAGATGATGGTATTGGCGTAGCTGATAATGTGCCAGAGGACATGATTGAAGAAGATGGTATTGGCATAGTTGATCAAGATGATCATGATGATGGTACTAGCGCATCTGATAATGATGATGAAGATGGTCTTGATATAACTATAATTGATTAGGCATACGAGCCCCTATACCAAGGCTCCCAAACAACTCTTCTCTCTGCTATAGTGTTGTTGGTGAACTTCAAGTTTATGAATGATTTATCCAATGTAGCAATGTCACATATGATAAGGTATGCCATTTTTGTCATCTTCAATGTTAGCATACCATTATGATTCATTATATTAATAATTCATATTTTTTTGTTGTAGGTTGATAGGTGAGTTTTTCTTACCACCATCAAACATTTTGCCTCATTCATATCAAGAATTATCTACCATTATGAATCAAATTGGAATGCAGTATCAGACAATACATGCATGTCCCAATGATCACATTCTATATCATAAACAACATGAATTTGCAACAGAATGCCCTATTTGTCATACTAGTAGATATCAATCAGATCAAATAACAAAAAAGGTACCTCACAAGAGTCTTCTGTACATTCCCCTTATTCCACGTCTTCAATGATTATTCAGGTGCACTAGCTTGGCACAATTTATGGATTACCATGCATGCAATAGAAGTCAAGATGACATTATGTGAATGCCTGCGGATGGTTCTGCATTTAAAGACATAGAAACAACATGGCCACACTTTAAAGAAGAACCTCGTAATCTCAAGATTTCAGTGGCAGTGGACAGTGTCAATCCATTTGGAGATATGAGATCTACTTACTCAGTATGGCCTATTTTTGTTATTAACAATAACATTCCTCCTTGGATGTCCATAAAGAGGGAGCACATAATGTTGTCAATAATTGTACTAGGTTTTTTTTTCATTTAATAGTTATGTAAATTAATTTATAAACACCGCATCAAGATGGTCATAATAATTATGTAATGTTTTTGTTCATTCAACTAGGTAAGTACCAAGTTAAAGATATGAACATGTATATTGAACCCCTTATTGATGAGTTGTTGATTTTATGGAATGGGATCACTATGTATGACATCTCTAGACCGATAGGACAAAGAAATTTCAATTCCATCCAATGCTTTTATGGACAATACATGATGCCCCTGGGCTAACTCATTTTTGCGGTATGTTATGTATTCATGTTAAGGTCACGTATTATTGGTATGTTATAGTGCTTACACATTATTGCTGTATGTTTAAGTTGCACATGATAATTGTACATGATCCAATTGTATGATATATTTTAGGTCTTCAGACAAAGGGTAAATTCACATGTCCAGTTTGTGGTTCGAAGATGAAATCTCATCATTCAAGAAGTTTAGGAAAGCAGGTGTTCGATGAGTTTAGGCACTTTCTCCACAATAATCATAAGTATCAAACTATCAAAAAATATCTTTTTAATGGGAAAGAAGAGACAACATCAAGGCCAAAAAAAATGACACCTAGTCTATGGAATTGGAATACAATAGACTAAATCACCGAGGTAATGTCATTCCATCTGATGATTTTTGTTTGAAATTTAGATTTTGATATTGTCTTTTATTTACTAATGATGTTATTGATGCTCGTGAAGGTCATCAAGGCATCAATGACCAACTTCCTAGAGGAATAAAAAGTTATCTTAGTCAATTTAGTAGGTTTCCGTACTACAAGGATCTCCCAATTGTGCATTTGTTTGATGCTATGCATATTGGAAAGAATGTAACAGAGAAACTATGGAAAATATTGGATGGAAGGCGTGACAAAGAAAAAATGGCCAAAATTTGTAATGACATTCATGAATCCAATCATGCACTGAAAAATTTCATTGAATCAAATAGCAATAGAGACCACATAAATACGAGTGCCCTTCCTTGGTTATTCACTGAGCAACAAAGTGATGCATTAAAAGAAGTCATAAAAAAACAAAATTTTCAACAAGATTTGCTGCAAATATAAGCAGTCTTGTATCAAAGAAAGATGATTTTGGGCCAAGGTTGAAAACACATGATTGACATACCTTCATCAAGGTAAGTCATGTTCTCTATTTATAATATATTTGTAAAATTGCATGTACTTTTTATTGTATTATTTTACAATATATTGAAAAGATCATTTTTTAATCATTGCAGTACGTCCTACCTCTATCCCTCCCAAACCAGTTTGACAACAGTGTTAAACAAGTTATATACGATCTTGGAGAATTCATGAGGTTAGAAGTATTATTATATTTATGACTTGCTTTACTTTTTATGTAATTTATTGTATATTTTTATCTAAAATCTTGTTTATATGTTCTTGCGAGTTGAATATCTTTTAGGTGGTTATCATCTAAAGAAATTGATAAAAAAAGATATAAAATATTGGAAGAGAAAAATTCTCCAACTTATGTGTGAAATGCAAAAGTGTCTACCTCCAACTTTTTTCAATGCTCAAGAACACTACCTCATTCTAGTTGAGGAGATTGAATTGTGTGGACCTGTATAAACTAGGTCAATGTGGATGGTTGAGAGACACTTGAAATTTATGAAGGGCTTGGTTCGACAAAGAGCACATTCTGAGGGTTCTATGGTGGAGGGATATATAGTATACCAGACCATGGTGTATATTAGTGAATATCTTCCCAATTTTGCAGCAAATATCCATGTAGATCGCATTTGGGATCCCAACTCTATTAACAAATTTGAAGGGGAGTACTTGATGGGGAAAGATAGATTGAGGAAAGTGAGAGGTAATTATATGATGTTATTTTAGTTTACTAATTCTTATAGATCTTCAATATAAGTTGTTTCTAAACAATTTATTTGTTTTCTTTACAGTTGGTCGTGAGTGGGATGCACTACATTTGTATATTGCAAACAATCTTGATTGGATGACGGTATGGATTCAAAAATCTCAAAAAAATAGTCGCTCATTAACATGGGATGGTGTTGCATCATTGGTTAAAGAAGCTCATCCTAATGGAGATCCCAATGTTATGCCAATGGTACTTGATCTAGCATATGGTTTAAGAGGTAGAAAGGTATGTATAAGTTTACTAACCATGACCCATAATTTTAATATCAACTCATGAATCGATGCAAATAATCTTGACATGTTTGAATAATTTCAAATCAAACACCACAAAGCTATGTACTACCACGGCCGTAAATTTTGCATAAAAAATTTAGATGACACGAAGAAAACTTGTGATTCTGGGATAAGTGCAATCTTCGAGGTCACTAATATTTCATCTAGAAATGACATACATCCTCAATAATCTGAAAAATTGATATTATGGCATTTTGGATGATATACTTGAGTGCGACTTTAATTCATTCAAATTAGTTCTATTTATCATCAAATGGTATAGGCTACGGCTGAATCAAAATGATCCTTATAGGACTGTTATTGAACATGATAGTGGATTTACAATGATTAATACAAGGTCATTTGAGCCAGTTGGAGATGAGCCCTATGTTCTTCCAAGCCAATGTGAGCAAGTGTTTTACTTTGCCATTCCACATAAACTAGGTTGGTCATTTGTTGTTAGACATGATCCAAGAGGAAGGTTGGTATAATATAATGTGATGGAAGAAGAAGATACCAAAGAATCAAAAGATGAAGTAAATGATGATCATGAATGACTGTTACACAATGAAGAAGAAGAAGAAGAAGAAGAAAATGATGATTCTAGTGATGCTGATGATATTGATGGTGATGATGGTGATGATCATGATCATGGTGATGAAGATGGTGTTGATCGAGGTGATGATGGTCATGATGATGATGGTCATGATGATGATGATGATGATGATGATGATGATGATGATGATGATGATGATGATGATGGTGATGATGATGATGATGCCGACAGTAGTTGTGATGATGATGATGATGATAGTCTTGATGATGACATGGATGAGGAGGATGATCAATAACATGATCAATGAAATGTATGTCAAGGTATGATCAATGTCATGTATGAGGTATTGATTTATTCATAGAAATTTAAATTAAGTTATTATTTGTTGAACTCTATAGTCATGGAGTATATTTTGCATCATGTAAATTTTGTCTTCTATGTAATTTGTAGCTTACATATCATGTAATTTTTGGCTAACTTAAGATAAATGATTTACATATGCAAGAAATTTAATGCCTTTGACATGGATCAACAGGTATAATTTATTATTTGGTTTCCTTCTCTTTAGTCAAAAAAATATATAAATCCTACTATGTCTCTCATTTGATGGATTACAGGTATCACCAAATAGGTATTTGTCTTATCTGTCTTCCTCAAGTGAGGAAAATGCAGGAATAGAAGACAAAAGTGAGACATCTAGTAGGTCTAAAATAGGGAGATCAACTAGAGGTCAAAAGATTAGAAGAAAATTTGATAAACAAATGCAATTTTTCCTTGCTGAGGGGGGGTCATGTTCTTATGATAATGAGACCAAAGGCGACATGAAGGTTCCCTTAAGGTACACATATCTTCAAAAAGAATGGGTACCCAAGGAATTACCTCCAGTTAATACTGATTTTTCTATTAACGAAAGGATATATCACATAGCTCCATCTTCATTACATGCTTTGGGCTTATTTTCCATGGATGGCATAAAGGTTAGTTATAATCAAGTTGTTGAATTGATGGAGTATGTAGGACCTTGTTACAATTACAAGAATTGGATGCGGATTGTGCAATATAAAAAAAGTATGCGTAGGTATGCATTGTCAGCAAATTATATACAATGCAAAGAAAATGATCAAACTAAAAGGCTCACTATGTATATTGATGGAAGGCCAAAAGAAACAGAGAATATTTTAGGTTTTATAAATAGTTCTTGACCCATGTCAACTAATAAGCGACCAAATTGTATATTCAAGGCATGCGAGGGAAATCATGTATTTGTATGTGCAATAAAATCAATAAGTGCAGGGGAAGAGCTTCTAATAGATTACAATTTGAATCATGTAGATACAAAAAAATTCCCTATCATGGGATTGGAAAGTATAACATTTAAACCAATTGCCTCTAATTAATATTGACTCCAATCACTTCTGATTGCTAAGAATTACTAATCTTTGTCACAGGGCGACATGGATATTCCACCTCAAGATACAAGTGGGGATGTTCCTCACAATTCACCTTCTTCATCAAAGGTAAACGTTAATTAGTGTAATTCTAAAAATTATATAGAAACAAATGTCATATTATTATGTTCTTTTTTTTATGGCTTTGGAGTTATTTTGATAGAATTTTACTGATATTGATGTCACAACTTGATACTTATTGATAGATAAAAGCAAAAAAGGCAGCAGATCAATTCCGATCTGAAGTTGAGGCAGAATTTATAGATGACGTAGAATCTAAATCTAACCTTGTGTTCATGGCTAATCAAATAAAAACTAAATATGGTAAAGAAATTCTTAACCTTCTAATGGAAGTAAATGAAACTGAGGAGTCAAAGGAACTTGAAGAAGAATTGACACGTAGAGTCAATTCTATTGATGTGAGCAGTAATTAATCTTAAGCAATAATTAAAGTTCAATAGATGTTTATATTTTATACTATCTTATGGTTCATGATCTAAAATATGATGTGTTATTCTTACAGGGTTTTTTGACACATGTGAAATGTTGTCAATATGGTGAGGGTTGTAGCACCGCACCGCCTTCATGTAAATAATCGTTAAACCTTTAACCATTGATTTAACCTTTGTATGCATTATTGACTCAACTTATGTTTGGGATGCTTTTAGTACCCCATTTAATCTTTATCCATTTCAAATGTCTTTGCTAACAATGTATTCTTCAGCTCATGATGAAGTGCAGATGCCTCCTTCTATTAACATTCCACATTCAACGACTGCATTGTCCGCAACAAGGTGCTTGCAGACATCTTCCTTAGTACCATCTATAACTGGTAAAACCTTGTTTTTCTATATTTTGTTATGTGCTAATCATGCATTGATTATTTTTCTTGTGTGAATTTTATACACTGCATGGACCTATTTTGTGCACTAATAGATACACCTACACTTGGTACAAGAACATATCAGACTAGTACTAGTGAAGGTCAACCATTTCCTAGATCAGCCCGTGTTACTAGTATTGGTTTGTTTGTAGGGACATTGTTGTTGAACAAGAACAATATGGTTCCATTAAAAGTACCAAAGCTTCTAGGTGCTTTAAAATTGTTATTATTTACAGTATAATTATAGTTTACTTATACAACTCATTTTGGACTGATAATCCCATGATATTTTTGTAGGAAATGATGTTTTTTATGATCATCTTTTTGAAATGACATTGAAGCTATTTGGGCCCACCATACGTAAAAGGTACATAGCTTCATAATATTGGTACAATATTTTTCTTATCTTCCATTTATTGTACTTTATTAAAGTTATGATATCTAACAATTTTGTTTTTTCAAAAAAGGTGGAATGATCAGGATGCTGACTTAAAAAATCATCTCATTAAATCTTTAGAGGACCTCTTTGGAATTAAAATTTTTGACAGAGGCATGATTCGTAATAGAGAAACCAAACATATAAAGATTGTGAGGGACCAATATAGAAGGGCTCTAAAGGATAACCCAAAGTACGAGCGTCCTCCTATGATTCCACCGATGGAGTGGAATGAAATAATGGAAGATGCAAAAGAGAAAAGGCTAAAGGGTAGTGGAATTCAACTAGAAGACGAAAAAAGAAGGTATGTCACGATAGTATTAAGTAGAATGTAATTATGCACTAATTAGTGATCTTTGTAAATATATAATCTAACATGTTTCAAACTTTTCATAGACTACAAGACACATCAAAAGCCACACAAGCGAAATTAACAAAGGTTGGCCAACACAAACTTGGCTCTAGTGGCTATATGAAACTTCACTCTTGACTTGTAAGTAGCAGCATTGGAAATTCATATCAAATTTTTATATATAAGGTTGCAAACAATTCTATTTAATCAAATCATACATGTAAAAGTGACGATATTAAACAAAAAATACAGGGCACAGAATTCAATGTAGAGCCCACGAATGAAGACAAGAGAATAGCCTTGAAGGAAGGCTATGCAGTCGTGGCTGCACGCCTACGCCAAGAATCCCAAAGCCATAATGAAGAATCTACTGCACCAGATGAGACACATGTAAATTGGTCAAATGAAAAGTAAATCAAATTGAATAGTTAATTTCAAACATAAATTGACTATTTCATGATAACAATGTGCATGACATTTCACTATAGCCTTCAAATCCTACCACAGAACCTAGGTGTGACGAAGGCCATGATGTGCATCACAGTGTTGGAGGTATTAATTTTCTATTGGAAATAAATTACGTAATTATTAATAGAATTTAACATCTTTAATTGCAATTGGCTGTGTAACCTTTTTTTGAATATTTTAGAGCATGTTGAGCATGTTGAGGTGGCAGAAGATCAAAATGTTATGGTACATGATGATGTGGCATTTTCAGGTAAAGAAAAATGCATGTTATGTTCTACTGGTTAATGAAATACATGTAACCATAAAAAAAAGTATGCAAATTTAACCCATTTACTTGTTATTGCAGCAGACCCCCCTTTAGTGCAGCAGTGTCCTCCTCCTCAAGACATGAGGAAGCATCATAATTTGAGATCACAACCATAAGAGGAGGAAGATAATATTGATGCTCCTCTCAGCCTTTACCAAATAAGAAATCTAAGAAAAACCCAAAAGAGAAATGATTTCTTAAAAATGCTATTTGATAAAACTTGTTTGATTAACTTTGTTGGATAGTGAAAGAATGTTGTTTTAAGTAATTATCTATGAATGTTGTGTATTAATATTGAATTATATGTCATGTTAATGAATATTGTTATGTGTTAATGAATTCTTGATGAGTGTTGTGTATTAATGAATGTTATATCATATTAATGGATGTTATGTGATTGTATTGATTGAATGTTATAGTTCATAAATGTATGAATGGAGTGTATAATTAGATGTTAATGGGGAATTTAGATTGATGTTAGGGGGAGGGGGGGTGAGGCCAGATGAGTTTCCACCTTCACGTGGTTGGCCTTATTAAGTAGAGAATATTAAAGTATTCTTGAAACCAAGTGAAGCTCAAACTAACATACCTTCATTATTTAATCAATTTCATTCATTCTAGGTCTTTGCTCATAAGTGCATTTTGAATGTGTCATTGTCAGGAAACTATCAAATAAAAAACTAGAAGGGCCAATAGTCAACTTCTCATTGTCATTGTCTAGCATGATTCAGCTTCACCTCCTTGTAAGTATTCTTGTATTGAATGCGTCAACCTCTCTTGGCCTAATGTGGATTATTTCATTGGTTTGTGTTTTGAGTAGGTGAAGTGTTAAAGGGTTTACATTTCTTATAAGTTTTTTTGTAACTTTTAAGCTCTATGATAATGCTTGTCATCCTTATATGGCAGGCAGATGAATCCAAGAAGGAAGCTTCCAGGAAATATTTGGAGTCAA